>WYDI02013470.1:36861-70921 GCA_009867235.2 Psittacus erithacus
AGGATCACCTCCTTCGACCTGCTGGTCACGCTCCTTTTGATGCAGCCCAGGATACGGCTGGCTTTCTGGGCTGCGAGTGCACACTGAAGCCGGCTCACATTCATTTTCTCATCAACCAACACTCTCAAGTCCTTCTCCACAGGGCTGCTCTGAATCTATCTCTAAATAAAAAAAAATAAAAAAAATAAAATAAAAAAAAGCAGCTATGGAGGTAAGTTTCAAATCTCCAAACATTAAAAAAACCCCAAAGAAACAGCCACATCTGAAATGCCTTAGAAATGAAAAAGCTCAAAAGTAGATGTTAATAGAAATTACAGGTGTATGTTATTACCCTGAACAGCTCAGTATGCAAGAGACTGCTGTAATAGTGCCCATCACATACACAGAGTTAGTAGTTTGTAGCTCAGCATTTCCTACCAGCTGATTTACAAGGGTGTTTGGAGTCTCTTGACTCCTGTCATCACAGAAAGGAGCTGACGCACAAGGAAGGAGAGTAGCTATGGAAATCAGTTCCACTTTGGCCAGTAAAAAGTTGGATCATTAAAACAGAATAATGGTCTTTAACCACTGTTAGCACTTTTCATCATAAATGTAAAACACAAGCCATACTTCTTAAAGGTAAGGAACTATCTTTAAATTAATGATTTTGATTTACTTTCTTATTGGCTTTCTGCATTCAGAGCCTGTATTGAAAAAAAATACACAATTAGTCACACTGGAAACCTTTGCTACTGAGAGAGCCAAAAATCTCACTATCCTGCTGACAGTGAGGTACTCACACAATACCATCTTCTAGGAGAACGAAATAGCGTCAGCCCTGTGAGAAAATACTACATGTTGCCTGCACATCATTTGGGCTGTCCATAGCTTGCTGAAGCTGTTTCCTCCTCTTAGCTTAACTAACACACTTAAATTAGGCCTGAAGTCAATTGTTTTCAGTTTGCACCCATCTTCAAGTTCGTTACATCTCCTTCACACCTGAACATGCCAGCACTGCCAACAACCAGCCAGTTTTTGACAGCTACATTGGTTCATCTCTTGCCTCTGCTGGCAAGCCTTGGTGTCATTCGAACGTACATACACTAAAACACACTTCGCACATGCTGCTGATGAGTTACACAAAAATATGTTAAGGCCAGGTGTACACATAATATTGCTACACTGAAGTCATTAACTTCTGTCACTTTGAGGATATGGTCTAGATCACAGTGGTAAAATGGGGCTGTTTTGACATTCATGAGCTGGTTAAGCCACTGGGTAGCCCTCATATGTCAAGAATGTGAGCCTACATGTTCATTAGATGCTCAAAATTACTTGTGTCCTGGCTTCAGCGACAACCTGCAACAACCACAACAACCTGTAACAACCACGACAACCTATAAACATGGTCAAGACTCAAAAAGGAGTTCCTCAGAAGAGAAAAACCAAAACACCAAACCAACCAACCAAAACTAATCATAACCCCAGCCCAACACTGTTGTAAGTAGCCCTATCCTTGCCCAAATAAGCCTGAGCCAAAAATCAAAGAATCTACATGCTCTTCAGAAGTAGACTACTTCTAAGACCCACCTAAAATAACTGCCATTTCATCTGTTTTCTGTAACTATATAGGGTGCTTTGTAGTTAACACATTTAGTATTGTTTAAGGATAATTCTAAGATTTTTAATGGCTTGTAAATCAAAAGAGAATGGGCTGCTATTTAACAATGCCTTCTTTCATACTATGGCTCTAGTAAATATAACTAGGGACATTTTGTAAAAAGTAATAAACTTGCACTCCAAACAGAAGATTTATATGTTCCATCTAAAACACACATTACAATGTTTTATGCCATTGCAACTAGAACAGATGGAGACATTCCCTTCCTTGAAGAGCTGGGAAAAGTTAAGACACCTTTGTTGGATCCCCAAAACAAGAGAAACCAGAGCCAGGTCATTCTGCATGCCCAGAGGTTAATGTTAAAGGAAGTAGCAGTGATGCAGGATACATGGGCATTTGAGATCTTAGGAAGAGTATCTCAGTGCCTCTGAAAAGATTTGAGAGGTACTACAGCCCTGGGAGGAAAGAAAGACTATCACATAAGGGTTGTCATAATGGTTAACACCTAGTAAAGGGAGGCCATGCTCAGCAAATTCCTTTCACTGTCAGCAGAGATGCATGAAGACCACATGGAGCAGGAATTAATTCAGACACTGCCAGAACCACAGAGAACATGGACCGTCAGGGTGCCTGCCGAACAGCCAGCTTACAGACCCAGATGGGGCCTTCACAAGGGGGTCCCTAATATGTTTGGGGGATGCCCTGGAACCAAAACGCAGTCCTGGCTCCTTCAACCCTAACACAGACAAGAGCTCTGCAGTGCCCTCTGGAAGAGCTGGGCAGTCTGACTTTAATAACAGATCATTCTCTGCTCAGCTGCAGCTTTAACTTAGCTAACAGCAACCACAGATTTTTTCTTTACTAACTGTTGCCCATTTAGAAGGCAGCAGAAAGCACGTATTATTCATTCAGCTACTCTCATAATGCCCACCTTATGAAACCACAGCCACAAACAATTTTCATGTAAAGCCTGATTGGCGAATTCAGTCAGTAAAGCTCCTTCTGCTTGATAACGCAGTACTAGGGGGTATTTCAGCTATAATGGGCTAAGCTAAATGCTAATTCACTGAATTAAAAACATTGCAGAGAAATGTGCCAATTCAGTTTCATGTCAGGATGAGAAAAAGTAAAAACATTCTGTGAAGATAATTTGTAATGGTTTGATTTCCTGCTTTTAATTTGCTTGGGGTTTTATATATTCCACAGAAATATCTGAATGAGTTGGCATTGCCCTGCCAATAGCAGAAATGAATGCCTTTGGCATTAGTGAAATGATCTGGTAGCTCTAAAGATCACTTTAAATTCATTCTATGGATAATTTCCAATCTTCAAATGTCTGATTCAGTTGCGAATTTAAAACAAATAAAGAATGTTAATTTTCAGGAAAGCAACTATCTAGTTTCTGATCAGCAGCACTGCCAGACACAGCAGAGAGGAAAGCAAATTGCTTGAAGTCTGAAGATTTATCTGCTCTTTGATTAGAACAAGTTTCTTCCCCATCCACTGAGCTGGGAAGCCAGGAAAAGCTTCCATTGCCAGGAGCCATGCTGTACTGTACATATTTTTGAAACTAAAAGAAAAAGGGGAAAAAAGAAAAAGTGCATTATTCACTGCTAGCAGCCCAATATCTTTCAGCAGATATTCCGCATTACACTACACAATATATGGTACAGCTTATAGCACCACTAAAAGTCACATTCAGGAACCACGTTTTAAATTCTAAAACAAGAAACAGCTAAATTGCTTCCCTAGACTCAATTTTCTTAAGAATTACGAATAAATTTTATGAAGGACATAGATGTAGACCATAAGAAGTTCTCCCTGCCATCCTCAGTGCCCAATCCAGGAAGAGCGTCCGAACCTCCCGACCACGATTTTTGGGAGAACCTTTCTGAATCGTCCTAACACGTCACGATTCCTTTTTCCATTTGAGACTTCTAGGAAGGCTGCGCCCTCTCCTGACAGTTTAGGACTCAGCAGCAGTGACAAAGCTGCTTTACTGGAGCCAACAAGTTAGGACTGGATCTCGAGTTATCAAGACCAGTCTTGCTTGACTTAAAACGCTTATTGCACTGTGCAGAGAGGCTTCACAACGAGATGGATATCTCAAAGTTACAAAGCTTTTTTATCATGCTGTAAGAAAAGAAATTGCTCGGGAAGTATGCATGTATGGGAAGAAAACAGCCCCTACCATATGTTTGAAAAAGGACAGAACATCACTCCAGAATAATCTCCAAATAACACACACAAACATTACAAACCATGCAATTTCATAAAGGAAACTTTCATATGTTAAAAATATAGCCTTGAAATTAGCGCTGTATTCCATGGATTCAATTGCATAGAACTACTAGAAAATATGGCTAATGCTACTATGAAGAGTCAGTCTGCCTTCATAAGCAAATGTAATCTCCTTTGACCAGAAAAGCTTACACAGGAGTGACTAAAGAAATCCCCCACATCTTGTCAGTCATTCACACAATGCCCAAGTGAAGATCACCTTCATTTAATTTATGTGGAATGTTCATCTCTCATCTGATCCTGCATTAAAGTTAAAAAAATTTTAGAGACTCACAGATGCATACTGATCAAAGCTTCTGGTCCAGAAACAACTGAATACCACCAAGAAAGAAAAGGAAATTTCCCTCTGGTCAAACTGGCAGGGACTATTTGGAGGGATTTTCTGCCTTTCTTTGTAGCTTAGGATATGAGTCACTTCCTTAAATCATCTGGGAATTTCATTTAACAAATTTCCTTCTATTCTAGGGCATAATTACTGACACTGTTGATTTTTCTGGTTCTCTTCTTGTGGTACATGGTTGTGCTTGTGGCTTTGGTCTTTTCCACAAAAGGCCTTTATTCTTCTCTTCAGGGTGCTCAGGCTCAGATTGCTGTCTGGGAAGGTTATAGGCAGTGTGTTTATTTCATACGCTTATTCAAATCATGATACATCAGCTGTGTAAGAGAAGATACTGATTAAATTACTTCCTCTAATTATAATATTTACAAAGTTGCTCTGAGAGTGATTAACACTTATGGTCAATGACCATCAAGTAAACACAGCTGGAATAGGAAATGATTCTCCCTGGACTAACACTACACACTGGTGTGTATTTTGGGACCCTGAAACTTAATGGCTACTGCCACATACAGGAAGAAACAACCTAGTTTGTCTGTTGCTTTACAACAAAGTATTTCACTGCTTTTATAGATTCACCCCTGCATCCTTGCAATGTAAAACACGTTGTTGTACTCTGGGTGAAGGCCAAATATCTCTGACTGCAAAACGACCCTACCCTCTGGTTTTCTCACAGCTTCTCTTTCTCCTCCGGCAGGTCTGCACGACCTTTACACCGCGGTGCTGACACTATGCTGAAATACAGAAAACAGCCACCAGGCGGCGAAATGTAACTAACACAGTCTCATTAATAGCCACCTATTATTATATTCAGCTAATTTAACGGGATTCCTAACGTAACAGAAGCATTGTATTAACAATGTAATTTCCCCATGCTTCACAATGGCTTTGCTTATTAAATTAGCAGATGAATTATAATTACTTTTAAATGCATTTGAGGCATTTTTATTCCACAAACCTACCTCAACCATTAAAAGTTCCACAAATAGCCTTGTTTTAAGCCTTCCTCAGCCAAACTACTGTGTGTTTAAATAGATGTTTAAACCTCTGAAGGAGCAAAGCTTTAATATTACACTTTGATCACTATTTTATTATTGTAATTTGCCAGCATGTTGTAACTGGTGTACAGTGTAACTGCTGTACAGTGTTCAGTTCAGTGCTGTCAAAGCATGAATGGCAGGCTTTGCACATTATTTTAAGAGACATGCATTTTTAAAGACCTAATGTGCCTGTAGTTCTGACAATATTCACCAGTAAACAAGTATCAGAAAACAACAAAGCATTTTAAAGCCAGGAGCACACGTATGTTATTATATCTAATTACTTTATTTTGTGGTTTTGCTGTAAATGTTTTTCTGCCTATGAGCTCAAACTGTTCTCTACTTCTGCTCCTTGGGAAAAGGGTAAATAAGATATATACTTTTTAAAAATACTTTCAAATAGAGTATTTCCCTGTATACCTTTTTGACAGTCTTTCTCCTCTTTCTTGATGGAATTAGCACAACCAACAACAAACAAAACTGTAAAAAGCCAGTTCAAGTAAAGCATGACTTGACTGGTGTTGCACCTACAGCTTGCCTACGTACACACCTTCCCTAAGAAGCACAGGCACATATGAACGTCTTTTCCAGAAACAAATGGGTACCAAGGTACTCTTTGAACTCCAGGAGACCCTGATGCCTACAAGCGGGGTTTGGGGTGCGATGCAGACACCCCTCAGGGACTCCAGCGGGACTAAGCGATTTGCACACTCTTCAAATTGAAGGAACTTACCCTGCGGTCAGGAGGAGACATAAAAGGTGGAATAGTGGTATGGTAGCCTATTCCAGAAGTGGGTTTGGAGACAGGGCTGTGGGATCATACCTACGGGATCAGACTACTCTCCCCTCCAACTTCCAGGGGTGAAACTCTGCAATAAACCATTTCCTATACGGAAACATCAGCCTAACCCTCAGGACTTGGAAACTAAACCTTCCCACAGCGAGGACATAACCATGATCGTATTCACGGCAGAGAAGCTCCGCTGGGGCTAATGCCCCGGTGCTACCGGTACCACATTCGACCCGCGAAGCACAGCCCCTCTGCCTGCTCTCCTCCCGTCACCTCCCCGCACCGCCTGCGAGAAGGGATTCACCCCAAGCTCCCTATTTCGATCTTGGATAGGTATTTTTTGCGTTACCGCCTGCTTCCAGCACCTCCCTGCGGGAAAACGCCCGCACGGCTCCGAACTCCCTCATGGGATCCCTGGCACCGAGCGCAGGGCTTCACCTATCGCAGCCCACACACTGTATAGCCCACGCTATAAAAAACTTAAAACACCTTATTTCCCCTAAGCCAGGGCACGGGACACTCCACAACCTGGCGCTACTCTCTTCCTCCCGAGCTCAACATGGCGACCGCAGCGTCCTCCACGGCCTCGCCCAAGATGTCGGCCCTACCGCGGTGGAAGCGGCTTGCCAGCACTTAAGATGGCGGCGGCGCGGTTCCCCCGCCGTGTAACCCCACCTGGAGCGGGGCAGACACCGCCGCTCGGTAGTTTATGTATTTACTGAGGCGCCCGCCCCGCTGGCCGCTAAGGGAAGTGACGCTACTCCGGAGGCGGCAGCGCGGTGCGGGGTCTGTCGGGAGGCCAAGTGGGCGGTGGCGGGGCAGGAGGCGGTGGCCGCCGGGAGGGGGCCGGGCTGGAGCGACGCGGTTCCTGTCGCCGTGACATGGGTTCCCCCTCGATGGCGGTTGCCGCGGGAGGCCTCAGATAACCGGCCGGGTCCCCTTTCTCTTTCCCTTCCCCTCCTCGCCCGCCGCCATGCACGCCCGGGCTCCGCCGCCCCTTAAGCAGCCCGCAGGTAAGACCCGGTGCCGCCGCAGCCTTGTCGGGGAGGCGGCTCGTCTCCTCGAGGCCTGGCCGGGGCTGGACACCCCCTGCCCCGCGGTGGCGGGCGGGCACCCCTTGGGGCATCATCCCGGGGCCTGTAGCTGCCGGGGCCTGTTGGGGCACCACGGTTTCCGACCTTCCTCCTCCATCCCCGGGGGAGGGCGGCGGGAGAGCTGGGCAAGGGGGTGAAGCCCCGCCGCGCTTCCCCTCGCTGAGGCGCCTCTTCCTCGGTGCGTCCCGCCGCGGCTGGAGCGAGGGGCCCGGCCGCTGCAGGGCTGGCCTCAGAGACCGGTGGCTTTGTCCTTCGGCGGCGGGCCGCGGGGGTCGAGCGGGCGGGTTCCCGTAGCGGCTCCAGGCGGGGTGGCAGCCGGAGTCCCCCGGTTCTGTGGGGTTCAGTGGGGCCGCAGCTGGAGCAGAGGGCTCCGTGATGTGGTGCAAGAAGTTGAGCTGTCCTGTGTGTTTGCTTTTCCTAATAAGCATATTTTTCTAAGGGGCGTGAAGCATGTCAGTTGCTAAATGCATCTGAAGATGACACACGGAACTGGAGTTATGATTTTACGTTTTTAGAAGTAGTGCAGTTCTGAAGGTGGGGTAAAGTTGCTGAAATGCTTTTTAGATCCTGACACTTCAGTTTGGTATTGTAAGTGGCTACCTGATGAACCAAAATGTTCATTTTCTTTAAAAACAATTCCTTAACCAAGGGCTGAACCTTGGGATTCCCTCCCAGTGTCTGTAAGTTGGCTTCTTGGTGGTATCAGCCCTTTCCTTCCAGCTTCAGCACAGGAATTGAAATCAGAAGTCTGCACCTTTTAAAGCAAACATCTGTTCATAAATGGAATGAATAGAAGCAGCATCGTTGACAACAGCTGTAGTGCATTGGTCATATAAGTTTTGTTTCCATGCATGTTTTGCATGAAATGTGATGTGCTTCATTAGAACTGTATTTTTCCAGCTGTTGAGTCCATGGTAAAGTGAGTTTCATGGGTGCTGCTTTTTAACTGGTCTGGTCCTTGGAGATTGAACAAGATTAAAAGTATTTCCTCTTTGTTTTATTCTCTGGACAAATGAACTAGACTTGGAAAACCAATTAGCCTACTTTAAGAATAAAAATGTTAGGTTGTGTTGTCGGCGCGCACTATGCATGTTCACGCAGCTAACACGGAGGTAGCAGCTCCTCGTGATGAAGCAGGAGCTGTACCTGCCGGAATATAACATTAACTGGGAGAGCCAGGAGAGGAGATGAAGTACCTGTAGCTACTGATGGGTTGTGGGGTTTTTTCAAACATACTGGTGAAAATAAATAGCATAAATTTGAGGATATGGTAATTTAAACATAAAAATACAAATTAGCACTATAATCAAGCAACTTCAGAAAAGGCAGTGTGGCTATGGTGTTCCCATTCCACATAGTGTTTGCGTAAAGTACATGTTGTGTGACCTTCTGAGGTCATGTGAAAGTATGACCTCTTCTTTTTACTTCCTTAATTTGTTTATAAGCAAGCAGTTGAAGGAGCTTGGCCTTGACAGATCCGTTCATGCTTCTGATTCTTATTTTTTAATTTATTCTTATTTTGGTTTTATTTTTTGTTTGCTTATATCATGGTTTCACTTCACAAAGGATTTAATAGTCTGTAAAATTCAGTTATACCCATTGAATCACATGTGTGCTGCATATTTCTGTGGATGAAGACAGCGTGTGAACTTACATTTATACTTGAAAATTTCTTTAGTAGCTTACTAAGTTAATGTAAGCATTTTAATACCCTGATTACATAAAATGATATCCTGAAACTGTCAGTACTTTGGGAAGACTTGTCTTTCACAGTGGAAATAATACAGCAGCCTAGATGGACTTCACTCAACTCTTTGCTCTTTCCTCTTGAAATATTCATAGAGCTCTCCTTGCAGGTATCTAGTGGTATTAGTTGGAAACCCGGTGGTAAAGAAGCTGATGCTGGATCTGGTTATTCTCACTATGCTCAGCAGCATAATTTTCTTTCAGATACTCATTATCTTTTTTGACAAAATGCTCAATCCTTTCCGTGCTATTGTACTGTTTGACAATTTAAGCTATGTCTTTGTGAGCATTTCAGTGCGATGACATGCTAACCCTTTCATGAGGATTCAAAATACGCATAACTTCTCTGGATAGTCCCCTTAAGAGAAGTGTCTTAGATCCCAGTCATTGCTAGGTTTCACAAGTTTTGTCTGTTAATTATATTTTTCCTTTGTGCAGAAACCACAGTGTAAGCAGCTCCTGTGCACACAAAAAAAGGCCTTGAAATGTGCCTTATTTGAAAACTGACAGTCTCGTTTCCAGTGTACTCTCCTCCATGCTAATGCCTATAGCAATTAAAGTTTTGGATTGATACTGTGAGTAATGTTGCTGGGTTGGTACCAGTTGCAAGGTGATGTAATAAGTCTGCTTCTGTATAGCAGATAATACGGGGTTTTCAAGCCCACGAGTGCTGTTTTGCAAGAGCCACAAGAAAGGCAAAACTTGTCTTTGCTTTAATACATTTGAAAGTAGGTGCCAGGGGGAAGGAAATGTGAAACTTGAAGTTCATATGTGTCTTGAAAAGTGGTGGAAAATAAATGTTGTTATTTGGAGTATTAGGTGTCCTTCTTATGTTTATTATGAGATAATGTCTGTAGGTAGGATAAATGATGATGTAAGCCTGTTCTTGCTCTGTGGTTGGCTTGCTTCAGTCAGGTTGCTTGGGGGTTTTTGCCTTTTCCCCTCACTTGTTCTCTGCATGTTGAAGAAAAATATTCACTTAGAAACAAGAAGTTTGCAGTAATGGAAGGAGGACCTATGGTTGTTCTTCCTATGCAACTGTTTCCTCTGCCAAGCTGTGGGAGAACCTTTCATGTTAGAGCGCACCTCTGAGTGGTTGTAATCTGCTCTTTACTGTTGTCTGTGTGAAGTTTGAAGGGTTTATGTGTGTTGAAGAACATATTGCTCTCTAAATAAATGTCTGAGAATAGTTGACCTTAAGTAATCTAGTTCTAATACTTTCTAATCCGGCATCTTTTTGTCTTAATTTAGAACAGGTTCCCAGCTAACATCTAACAGGGTACCATCCAGAAATAGATTTTCTCACTGAGTTGAACACTCTTTTGAAAGGAATTTAAGAAATGATAAGAACGAAAGCATCCCAGTTATGTGTTACTTTCGACATCTGTCTTTACACATTGCATGGATGTGTGCTGTACATTGGACACAAATATTGTGTTCCCACAGAGACAGATTTTAAACCTGATTGACTTTCCCAGCCAGTTGTGTTTGCCTAGATGAATTAAAAACATTCTTGTTCTTACAGCATTTTTCCCACTGTTTTCGGATTTAGGTGCAGACAAGGTCTTTATCTGTAGCTGTTAAAGCAAATCAGCAGATTTTGAGTTGAAAGATTAAATTTTGTATTATTTTTTTTTTTACTTGTAGTAACCATAAAAATAACCTGATCTTTTGGGTTTGGGCAAGTGATGCTATTCTTGGTTAAAAAAATAGTTTTGTGAACTAACACATTTAGATTCATATTTTCCAAATGTTCCTCTGATTCCACAGCTAAGCCAAAATGCAGTAGGGAGAAGGCTGGATGCAGGGCTATGTTGGATGGGGCTTAAGCAACCTGGTCTAGTGGAAGGTGTCCCTGCCCATGGTGGGTGACTTGGAACCAGGTGATCTTTAAGGTCCCTTCTAATCCAAACCATTCTATGATAAATGAAACAGCACATGTACTGAAAGTTTGTTTGATTCCTTCCTCGTATAATCTAATAAGGAAGATGTCTATATCCCTGATCTGTTTCAGTTTCATGTTTGTGCCACCTAACTTGGTCTTCCTGTATTGTCAGCAATAAGAGGAAGAAGAGCACTGTTAAGGGTTTGACTCTTGCATAGGCTGGATCCTCTGAGGATGTCTGGTGTTTACTGCCAACCTGGGGAGGTCAGGAAGACAGGAAGAATGAGCTGCCTGAGATAAGTACCTGAATCCTGAAGGCAGTCTCCTGAGTTTGGTTTCTTTAATGTTCATTTTACATGCAACACCTTTTAATAGAAGGTGTCTAGCACATTTGGTGTTTGTTGAAACCACAGTAATGTACAGTGGTATTGATTAATTCCAAGTGTTGGGTAATGAGGAATAAGGCTTAGATACATTTCCTTTACTGGAACTGGAGAACATTGTTTTCCTCAACTCATATGTCCAAGCAAGAATAAAAAGTGAAACTCGTGCTTTGGGTAATGGACCTTCTGGCTGTAACAGCATTACCTTCAAAATCGAAAACATTGATTTCTTGGAGGCTTTATGAAGGAAACATTTTCTTGCTGTATTTTGTTTGCTGGTAACTTATTCCAAAAATAAAAGTAATCTTATTAAACCAATTTAAGAACATATTGACTTCAGCCTGGACAGTGACTCTCTGTCTAGAGCAGTTTGGGGTTGTAGAAATGCTATTTTAACAGACAGGTTCTCCTCATTTACAGTAGCCCTTCTAGAAATAAGTTCTGAGCTGCAGAAAGACTGTAAATCCATTTTCCATTGTTCATAAGCCAATGAAAAGAAGTTATAATAGAAGAGGACAGCTTTTCCTGCTGGAAGCCAACATTTTGCTGTGCTGAGAATTCTAAATCTGGTCCTCACTGTGGTATTTTTGGTATCTGCTGGAGGAATTCCCTTGCAGTAGAAGAGTTAAATGTTCTTGGAAAAATCACATACTAGCAGCTAATGACTTAAATCAATCTCCTTGCCACTGCAAGACTTTTACTTTAGGGCATTTCAGTAGCATTGTTGTTTCTGTCATGGAGATCTTGATCATGCCATTTCTGATTATCTTGTTTTCTTTATGCTCTAAGTGACGAGTTGCTTAGCTTTGCTTACAGAGTAATCCACAGCTGAGAGGTTATCCATTGTTTACTAATGTTCATCTTAAGTTAAAGGGGAACTTTCTGCTCCACAAGGAGTTTCTTCTTTTGAATTTACATGCCTTGTGTATTTTTTGAGAGATACTGTTTGTGGCTTACCAGGTTTTTCGGTCTTATGTAAGAGCCAGATATGCCGTTTTAAGTCTGCCTTGGAAGATACATAGAGAAGGAACTATTTATACCTGCTTTTGTGTAATCACATTGTTCTCTTTGCTACCATGTCTTTGTTAGAATGTTACTATTATTCTACAAAAGGTAATGAACAAGGATGTGATGCGTGTGTGAGGAAAGCAGTTATTGTTCCCTATTTACTGAAATTAAATAAGATACCCTGGTTTGATAGTAAATGCTTTGGAAACCTGGTTAGTGACTTGAGATAGAATGGTACGCATTTTGTCATTACAAGTTCTTGCCCTATCAGAAGTTAAATCAACTACAACTTTGATCTTTTCCAGCGTTAGTTATTTCTGCTTTCTGTCTTCTTCTAAGTGTTTTAAATTAACCTGAGTTACCATTCTTAAATGGTTTAAATGAAGAGCTGCAATAACATAACTGAATCTTACCGATTACAATCAGCAGGTTGGTTTTGGTTTTTTTCTTTAAAGTAAAATATTGGTATGTACTTGTAAATGTATTTGTGAATTACATTTATAGTATGACTCCAACAGTTCATCATAATTAAATTTGTGAAATTCCTTCATAATGAATATTGAAATATAAATATAAAGAAACACATGGCAGCAAGAAGTTAATCAGTGTTTTCAGCTTTAAAAAATAAGTAGACTGAAGAAAATAGCATCTGAAACAGACACAATTCTTTAATAGTGTTTTCCTGAAAAATACTGGGCAATTGCATGTCATAAGGAATTGGTGTAAATCCATCATCAGTCGACTGTTAAACTGTTGTGATCTGAAAAATTAGCTGACACTTGTCAACATAAATCTGTGATTGTAGCTAAAATAATTCAGTTTAAACATGAACACTTAAACTTCATCAGATTCTATTCTTCAAGGAGTAAGGTCTGCTGCCATAAACCTGGGCTGTTGTGTATTATGAATCACAGCAGTAGCTGCTTTATCATGTGTAAGTAAAAACTGTTGAAAATTCCTTCCAAAGAAGAATGCTTACTATACGCTGTGTTCTGAAAAACTGGTGAGTTCTATTTGCTTAAAATTAGCATGTTTCAAGAGTGTTTAAATATAATAAACGTGAAAGTTGCATGTTAAATTCATAGCTGACTTCTAAATTTCATAGAATCATAGAATCATTTTGGAGTCAATTCCCTCAAAAAGCTGGGGAAGATAAATAATCTGCATATTGGTTACAGATTTGTGCAAATACTACTTTGAGTTAAATCACCGTTTGGGTTAATTACTTGAAACACCAGGCTTACAAAATTATATAGCCTAGTGCTTGGAGCAAGAGCATGTCTGAGTATGGTATAAGACCCCATTTGAGATGCCAGACAAAGCACAGATTATGTAAAAGAATTAATTGACAAAGTTGTTCTGTCAGACTTGTGGGTTTTCATAATCTTAATGTTCCAGTAGGTAATAATGAATTAGGTTCAATAGTTTATGGTAGGCAGGTAGAACATTTTTGGAAGTCAAGAAAGGGGGTTTTCTGAAGAAACTATGTTAAGGCAGAAAATTCCCTTGTTGTTCTTATACTGCAAGGAGAATTGGGATTTTGCCCTGTTTAAAAAAAAAAAAAAGAATTATCACTAATTAGTTAGTCAAGGGGAAGGGGAATTCTCAAATGACTTTTTTCCTTCTGTTACACTTTGAGTATGGTATTCTTTTGAGTAACGAGCAGTTAAATTGTGTTAACATAACAATCTTATATACAATACAAATTTATACATTTTGGAGCTCTTTTACTTCAACTTTTAAAATACAGCTGTAACATCACTGGTAATAGATGCTATTTAAAAAAATATATATACAAGTTAATATACAGTTGATTATGTGGTTGGTTCTTGTGATTAAACATGTAGTAGGCCATCAAACCTATGATCAGATTTTTAAATGCACAATTAATGTTCCTTGTAGAGCCTGTTTTGGCAAGTGTTACTGAAACATTTCTGGAGCAGAGCATTGTGCTACTGGACTACTGCTGTGTAAATGATCCCTGTGATGTTTTAAAAGTGCTTTGAAATGAAAAATTGAAGGAAGTTTCTTCTTTTTTATGGCCGAAGTTGCGTGAGAGAAGATTTTTAGGTGGTCAGAAATCTTCCTACATATTTGATTGGGCTTTGGCCGTCTGCTTCAGCCCCCATGCAGTCTCTTCACATTATCTTTGTCCTCTGTTTGTCCCTGCTATTCCTGTTCCTTGCCTCCCTTTTTTATGTTAAGCACAAAGAAAAGGAGTCTTGTGGGTAAATTCCCTTTGACTGTGATTCTTGCTGCTCTCGTGTTATTCAGTTTGCTTTCTGAATGCTGCATCTTGGGGTTGTTTTTTGGTTGGTTTTTTTTTAGACCATCCTTGCCTCTAAGGATTTTCTCAACTCTATTGTGATTTATTTTTAGCTAAGATAATACAGTAAACTGTTTAAAAAAATAGGTAGAGTTGCTAGGATGGATAATATATGGGCTTATGTCCAGTGTTGACAGGAATTAATTCTTAACCTGCATTTCTTGCATGAGATCTTCTGATGTCAAGTCATGGAGCAGTTACTAATGCAGAACTGAATGTGATATTTCAGATTGCTCAAGTGAAAACCAAGTTACACAAGCTTATAAATATGAAAAGACTAGACTTAAAAATAAAACACGTGCTTTTGGTTTTTGGTGAAACATACAGACAAATTTTGGTTTTAATAGGAAAGTTCAGAAGCTTTCTTTGAGGCCTCAGATTCATAGTGTCAGCATATTAGTTTAGGTAATATTGGCCACATCAGGAGTACTGTGTCCAGTTCCAGGCTCCTCAGTACAAGACAGACAAGGAGCTATTGGAGAGGGTTCAGTAGAGGCCACAAGGATGATCAGAGGTCTGGAGCATCTCTCTTACAAGGAGAGATTGCAGGACCTGGGCCTGCTTGGTCTGGAGAGGACTGAGAGGGCATCTCATTTAATGCATATAAATATCTCAAAGGCTGGTGCCAGGATGATGGTGCCAGACACTTTTCAGTAGTGCCCAATGACAGGACAAGAAGTAATGGCCATAAATTAAAATACGAGGAGTTCCACCTCAACATGAGGAAGAACTTCTTTCCATTGAAGGTGGCAGAGCACTGGAACAGGCTGCCCAGGGAGGTTGTGGAGTCTTCCTTCTCTGGAGACGTTCAGAACCCTCCTGGATGCATTCCTGTGTAACCTGCTCTGGGTGGCCCAACCTTGGCAGGAGATTGGACTAGAGGTCCTTTCCAACCATGATTCTGTATAATGCATGAGTTAGGAGGCTCATCAGCGTCCTCCTGCATCTGATTCCTACCATAAAGCTGTGGTAATCTAGATAGGCCACTGAGCTGGCAGTGCTTCTTAGCCAAGCAAGTAGTTGCAGCTGATCAAAGAACTTCCCAAGACTTTAGAGAACTTTAGGCTATGGGAGTACAATGTGGATTTGTGTTATTCCTGAACCAGCAAAACTACTTTGTCACTGTGCGCAGGGCTGTAGGTTTATATGCTTGCCAGTTGGAAACAAATTTGAGGTTGCTTCTGTCTTTGCTTTTCCCTCCCTTTCTCATGACTTCTCATCAATACAGATAGGGTTTCTGGGAAAGAGAAGGCTGGTCTACCTAGATGTAGTTTCCTTTTTACATGACTATAATTACTTGTATGGCTTGATTATTCTGTTTCAAAAGAAGACATTTCTGATATGTGTCTGTATTCTATATATGCATTTATATCATATGTATTCAATTTGGTGTTTAACTTGGATCTTTGTTACTCGTATTGCACTGGAAGCTTCAGAAATGGGTCTTGTAGACTTCAGAAATCTTGGTTTCAAAATCGTATGTGTTAGCTTTCTAGCTCTAGTGTCAGCACGCAAGCATTTGACTTTCTCAAGCATATAATGTTTATAGGCTACATGTTAGAGAGTAATTGGAGTATTTAGTATTTGGCTTTCTGCTTCTCTGGGTTTAGTTATATGGCTTTTTCTTTCCAATGTAAACCAACATGCTGTAAATCAGCATATTAAAATATTTTCTTTTTTAATAGCTTCAGACATGTTTTAAAGGGATTGTACCTCTCTTCTTAAATAATAAAACAATTAGTCGTATGATTAAATTGTTGTTGAGGTTGTAGTGGCTTCAATCATAGTACTTTGTCTATGTACATAGTAGTTGGTGGGATAAGCAGTACGAGGAGCTGCTTATCCTACCCTCCCCGGAAGCCAGTCAGCATGTTTTTAGTAGGCTTCCTATTTTCACCTTCTTTTTTTCCAGCCATTTCATTGTTTCTGTTCAGCTTCCTGTTTCTTCTGGGATGATAAAGGCTTATATCCAGTCTTGAAATAGAAATATAAAAAAATAAAATATAATATATATATAATATACTTGAAGTAGTGCTGAGGGGTTTTTTTGTTTGATTCAAGATCTAGTTTCTTGCTTTTATGGTCTCTTCAGCTTTTGTCACATGGGATAACATGATAAATACTGTGTTGACTAAGTTTTCCAAGTAGGTGTAACAACTCTTGTTAAATTCCAGGAGGTTTAACAATAATTTTATGCTATTGTCTACTGAGATTCAAGTAGAGACTTGTGAAAGCAAATTTAGTTACAAGGGATGATTTTTTATATATATACAACCAAATAAGACCACTCCAGGAATTGGAGGGGGAGAGTGAGTCCCATCCCAACTGGTGCAGTTTTCTCTGTCCTTTCTCCTAAATGTCAGTGTGTTACTAAAGAGCTACTGATTCGTGATGCTAGGAGTCATGAATTCCAGCCATAATGCCATTCACTGTTTAACCAGCTCCCCTGTAGCTTTAAATAGTGCTATAACCAAGATATGGTGTCTTGACATGAACGCAGCTCATATATACCAGTATCTACCTAACCAGTCTGTCTTCTACAAAAGAATGAAACCAGCACTTCCACCTACGAGGGCTTATCTTTATGTGTAGCATATGGATCTTTGTCTGCAGTGAAATATTCAGAAAGCAGTTGTAGTTTGGATATACTGGGTGTTTAATCTTAGTGTTGATGGCTGACCACAGCAGATCTTGGAAATTTGGATATAAAAAAGGAATAGTTGCTCTGGTACTTAGAAAGAAGAAATGCTATTGTTGTATTTGCTGGATTGAAAGCCCAGAGGCTTGGAAGCTAAACAGGCTGGAGTAATCTGTATGTGAACACAAAGTCGTGCTCTACAGACATCTCTGAAAGCATCTTTACATGAGTGTGTACATTAAACAGCAATTGCTAGACCTTAATGTAAAAGGGAGAGTGTGCTGGAGAGATGAGACCTCTGAGACGAGAGGGAAGCTGTTCTCTCAAATACTTTATTAAGCAGCTGCTGCTGAGTAAGCCTATGTGGGAGCTTGTTGACAACTTATTCTTTATTCTAAACAAAATTCCTTTTCAGCCTTCTTCAGTCTGCATGGGTTGTTACAAATTACTTCATGGTTTCATCTGATAAGCATGATGTTCTTTTATAACTGCAAAATACCTTCCCTAGCAAATACCAGGAGTTGTTTGGCTCAAGCACTGTGATATGTTGTGCAGAGCTTCATTTGTTGTTGTTACACCCTGTGTGTGCTGTTGTTTAGGTGCATGTACAAAGCTGTTTCACAAAGGTGCTGAAGTTAAAGTTCATGTTTTATCTGTGTTTCAGAAGTAGTATTGTAAAGTCTGCACTTTGGTAGTTAGAAATTGAAATATTTGCTAATATGTATAGCTTATTTCTGCTCTCTCTGTAGATAGTGCTTGGTATGTTATGCTTTATATTCATGACAAGTGTCATTTGAAATGAAAAGAGCTTGGTTATAGCTCTCTAAGGGCCTCTCACGGTATGAGCTAGTGAAGTGATATGTACAATTGTGAATCTGTAATAATCTAGTTATTGTTTCATTAATTGCACACAATATTGAAAAAAATATCAAGATCGCTCCTTAGGAAGGAAGGCTTTCCATTCATACCTTGCTTGCTACTTTAATGGTTTGCAGTGCTAAGATGGAGTCCTTAAACTGTTTCTGTCTAGGCCATGGGAATAAATTCTCCTTTTTTTTCCTTCCTGTGATTTAGTGATTTGTGTTTAAATATTTTATGGATAATCTGGCTCCTTTCTGCTTTTGAGAAGAAGCTTTGATGAAGTTTGTTTTGCTCTAGGCTTTGCTGGTGCTTGTTCCCAACTGGCGGTTTATAAGACAAAAGCAGACTGGCGGCAGCAGCTGTGGAGGCAGCACGTTGGCTTGCAGTTATTAAATCCAAAGAACAAGGACACCTTGAATTGGTAGAAAGAAACTTAAACAGTAGGGCAGCGTATCATAGCTAATGATCATAACAGCAGTTCCTCTCTCTACTCTTTCACAGTCTGAAAGCTTATGGAAACATCTTTCAAAGTCTTTGGTCCTACTGAAGGTGCCTTGTATACATAAATGTTGTGACGTAGTCTGTCGAGTGGCGTTGTTTCTGTCACACAGTAAGCTGGGCACGCAAATGTGCATGGCAAAAGATGGACCAGGGTCGATGGGTATTTTATGAATTGCTTGTGATGGGAAGTAGAGAACTGGTGGATTAAAACTGAGTTTAATTGTCTGTGGTGCGCAGTGGCTCAAGGCAAATATGGTTTGTGTTCTGGCATTTTGGCACTGTCTGCTGAGGATATGATCGTGTAGAAGTTTACAAGAGATGTGAACTGTCCCCAGGAGATTCTCTGTGACTTCTAAAACGAAAGAATTGGTTAGAAAATGGGTTTGGGGAATGTTCCTTTCTCATATCTGATATGGACATTGACATATGCACACTTGTAAAACAAAACATGAAACAGTAAAGTTAAAAAATATGAATGATAAAAGCTAGTCAAATTCTAATATACTTCTTTTTCTCACTATTATAGAAATACATTAACTTGAAGTGGAACTAAACAATGGAACCAGATATTATTCGAATGTACTCCTCATCCCCTCCACCACTAGACAATGGAGCTGATGATGATGATGAAGATGAATTTGGAGGATTTTCTGGTGTAAGCACTTCTGGAGTAGCTTTTCCTGATTTTGATACACCAGACTACAGTCATCCAAAGGAAGAGTTTATACCCACAAATCATTTCATCCCACTCCATGATTATTCTGACAATGTAGCTAGCATTGCAGCTTTCACATCTGTTAAAAATGTTAAAGACTGTGTTACAGAGCTTCCTACTCTTACTAAGGAACTTTCTGATATGCCAGCTACTAATACCAGCAAAGAAAAATCCAAGTTTAGAACTTCAGGTATTGCTTTAGAAGATGTAAGTAAAAGAGGGGAACAGAGAGACAACACTGGGAAATCAGAGGGCTTTTCTTCTGGTTTAGCAGTTGAGAGCCAGGATGAGCAAATAGATGCTTGTAATGGTGAGAAAATTTCATGTCTAGAGATTCTAACAAATGGATTTGCAGCATCAGACCCTGCAAATCCTCAGGGAACAGAAGATCTAGACAGTATTGGTGACTCAAAGGGACTGAAAACTCTTGGCACCCATAGTACTGAGCAAAATTTGAACTCAATGCCTAGCTCAGGTGAAGACTTTGCAGATTTTGCTTCATTCTCAAGCAAAAAGCCAATCCATTTAGAGGGAACAGGAACTACAGTATGCAGCGTTCTTCATGAAAGAGACTCTGTGAGCATTCAGGAGAGCAACAGAATAAACAGAGTAACTCATACTGAAGAAGTTTGCATTTCAGAAATTAGTTGTAAACAGGGTCCCTCTGCACTGGAAGATAATGAATTTGCGGTTTCTAGTAAATCTCTAGTAACTGGAAGTTCAATATGCACTACTGAAAATGGAGAACATAGTGGAAGAAGACAACATGGCACAGAGAATGGCAAAGGTCTTACTGGGCCTGATGACTCTTCAGGAACAGAGTGCATCAAGGTTGATAAGATCCAAAGCCTAAGCTGTGATCTTGCAGGAGAAAAATTGGCTGATTCTGAAGATCTTAAGAATGGTGGAAGTAGTACTGAAATAGTAGCTTGCAGTGACACACATGATGATGATGATTTTGGTGATTTTGGCTTAGTCAGCAGTGCATCTCCCACCTTCAGTAATGCCCAAGAATCAGTAAATGCTCTAGATCTAGAAGGACCTTCCAAACAGCCCGCACATATTAGTGAACCTAATGATGAATTTGGTGAATTCAGGGACACAAGTACTGTTTCTCATCAGCCAGCAAGGTTGGGTCATGCTGAGCTAAATCAGACTGCTGACACTTTAGAATGTGATACTACCAGCAAAACTTCTGGCTTAGACTTCCAGCATACTACTGAGGTAGAAAATGGTGATGACGGTGAATTTGGAGACTTTGATTCAGTGCCAAAACCTCAAGATGAGAGTGTTGCTTTTCAGGACTGTGATGACTTTGCGGACTTTAGTTCAGCAGGTTGTAACCAGGCTACGGACTGGAATGCTTTTGAAGATGAACAAAAAGACAGCTGTTCTTGGGCTGCCTTTGGAGATGAGCAAGCTGGTGAATCTCATCATAGAAAAGAGACGTGGCAGTCACATAGGACAGATGCATCTGCCAGGATTGATGGTCCAGTATTACACAAGACTGACAGTTTTGCTTTAGCATCTTCCCAAGGAACTACCAGTAAGCAATTTCAAGAGCCAGCACCTTCAGTTCAGGTAAGGGTGTTCTTGATTTCATTTAGTCTTGCTCTCTTGTGCATACCTTTCTTCCTGGTTCCTGCTTCTGCATGCAACAAGTGTTTGAGTAGTCCTTGTTTGTCTTGTGGGAGAGATTTAATTTGGTGGGTGAAATGGATTGGTATGAAATAGTGTGCTGTGTTTGCATCCTATGTCTTATGCGCTGTTACTTCCTGCAGAAAAATGAGTGGGGAATGCTGGAACTTGTATGCATTTGTTTTGGTGATTACATGTAGTCCTTTACATAAACTAATCAAATGAATAAGCCATCATAAACATTCGAGAGCCTGGAATAGTTCTTCCTTTGCTTTCTAGTTTATTGCCTTTTGAGGGGACACTAGTGTTACCTTTTCATAAAACAGTGGTGTGACTGGAAGATGAAATTACTGGTTCCCAAGATTTTTCATCACCATTCTCATTGTGTTTTTAAAATCTGATTAAAAATGATGATTTGTAAATAGCTGTATTTATTAGCTTAGAGCAGAGAGCTGGATAAAACATGACCTGTGGAGTTCTGTCCCTGGTATTCCAGCTCCTGGAAAGTTAATAATTTAAAAGATATTTGAAAATAAGTCTCTGTTGCACATTAGTTGTGGGAAGCTCTACATTATAGCAACATCACAAATATAGGAATTGGTAACTTCTTAAAGCTGCTGGTATTTCTAGTTAGGAGTTTCAGGGAGGGTAAAGTAGATAGGGTTCTCTCCTTCACCCCCCTGCCAGGTTTTCTGATGTAGATGCTAAGGGTGTATTAATTCTTTTCACCAGTTATCTTTGAGATCTGTGCCTGTTCATACATAGGTACTTTTTTACGAAGTATTTAATATTAGTTTTACAAAACTCAGAACAACAATTTGAGTTTTAAATTCTCTTCAATATTTCCTTTCAGTCACGTCATCCCGTGTGAGTAGTTTAGGGCATGCTCTGTCTTTCTGAAGCGTGCAACAACACCAGCAATACAGGCTGTTAGTGGTAATATGTGTCTGAAAGGTTTGGATCTTCTCTGGCAATAAAAGGAAATGAGGCAAGTCCTTTTTTCCAGGACCTCGTGTAGGCTTGGTGACATTCCTGCCTCTTCCTATTTCCTACTAGTGACAAGTGAAATGGCTTTTCAGAAGAAGGTTCTGCCACCTGGAGCTTTGCAAGCATCAGCAAATGGAATGCAGTGTTTGGGGACTTAGCACTGATTTCTTGTTACGTTAAAAGGTGTGAGCCTCAGCTCCTGACAATTTCTGTTTGCAGGTTTGTGCAGTGAGTGATACGCCAAATTTCAGAGTGGCTTCATGAGCCCAAGGAAGGCTCACAAGTGAACCCACAGGTGGATTTCTTTGCTTATGCAAAACCTTACATCTCCTCACCTGAGTGTGTGGGTCCATTTCTCAAGTTGAAAGCACGTATCTGTTGTTACTATTCTGTTGGTCATTAACCCATAAAATTAGAGAGTACAGAGGTCATTAGTGCAGTTCATCTAAATTTTCTCCTGTTGCCACTTGAAAGGCTGTCCAGAGTCTGACAAAGAAACGAGATGGGGAGATGATTTCAGTCAGTTATCTGTTTTTCTAGTTACTCATGCTATTAAGGGATAGTCTGAAGGTTTCATATGCTCATAACTGTCCATAATTTTATGATGGAGTTTCAATAGAAAACACTTTTGAATGTAAATGTTTGTAAAAGCAGAACCTTCGGAGGTTCTGTAATTTATTTCTTTTTCTGCCTCCCTGAGTCTTCCTTAACAATAGATGAGAGCCAGGTTACAGTGCAAGTTCTTCCGTGATCAGCCGTGAAGTCTCACAGTACTTTGGTTAGATTGCAAAGCGTGTTTTAAGACTTAAATATTTTTTCATTCCTTTCCTTTATACTTCAGCCAGTTGTCATTGTTTGGCTGCAAGGTGAGGTTCTGCCTCCCCTGTCAGTGAGGAAATGCAAGTCAGAGAATGTTTTACACAAATGAGCTGTGGACGAAGTTGAGCTGGATGTGTTTTCTCTGTTGCAATAGTTTCCTTAGCCTTGCAATGGCAGTTGCTACATTTTTTTTCCTGTTAACTCTTAAAACAATAGTTACACATTTTCAAAGCATAATTTTTATTCTGTAAGTGCTTTAAGTTTTGGAAAGATCTATTGAACTTTTTTTAGATTTTAAGAAATGTTTTGTTTTAAGTAGTAATCCTGGTTTTCTTCTGTTGAGCCACACAATTAGAAACATTAAGATTAGTTGAGTCAACATAAGCCAGCAAATAGTCCCAGTACTTTGAGTGCAGAACCTTAGTAAAATTGAACTCTGATTTTGATTGGCTTCCTTACTTTAAGAGAATGTCACTGAGGTCAAACCACAAAATACAGCTTTTTAAAGAATTCGCTGATCTTCTGTTTCCCATGGATTATTCTGGAGCTGTGTGATGCACAAGCAGAAACCCTTGCCTGCAAAATAAAGGTGGAAATTGGTAAGAGAACAGAGGTATTTTTACCCTAACCAGAGAAGGATAGGGAGCAGTATATCACTTGCACCAGTGTAGTGCTGCCAGGTCTAAAAACCACATACTGTAGCAATTTAAAGGGAGCAGGTGGTGCAAGAGAGAAATACTGCATGTGTTAGACACTTGAGATAAATGTGAAAATTGAGACCTCAGCTTAGGCTAAAGGTGCACTGGGATCATTTACAAGGTACTATATGTACTTGATCTGTGATGTTGAGGCTAGAAGAGTCAGTGTATTGTGGTAGTGAAATAATTTTGAATGGTGTATGAACAGGGCGATCCTAATGTAATTCGTTATTTTTCAGTTTTCTGCTTTTGTATACTTAGCCAACAGCATTACTGTTTAATTTTTGCCCATCCAGAATGCACCATGAAGGGAAGGTTACTTACCAGTAGCTCAAGTTCCCTTGCCAATGGCCTCTGCATATTTTCCTTTCTGATTCCTTAGTCTGTGTCTTCTGGGTGAGGAGGTGGCAGCGAAATTTTATGCTTTCTGAACGTGGCCTTGATTGTAAGGTACATGCCTGACAAACTGTTTAGAAAGTTGTGGATTTGGTATAATGTTTAAGTAGAAGTTAGACTTTGCTTGAATTCAACTAATTAATCCAGTTTTTCTTACAAAATATAGAATATAAAAGAAGAAAGTAAAGGGAAGAGGTCGCAAAATGACCTTATATAGTGACACATACTGGCAGAAAGATCATTATGTCTTTTCTATTTTGCCTTTGGTCTTAGGCTCTCTGAATCCTGCACACAACCTGCAATGTGGGATTAGTAACATGCTGACCTCTTCTATTCAGTAGTGCTGCATGGAGGGGAGAAGAAAAGGGCATGGTATAAGAATTTGCAACCTTTTAGAAAAGGTTCTAGTTTCAAAGGCTTATGGACACGGATACACAGACTATTATATCAACCCATAGTAATACTACCATATACCTTAATCATTTAATGCCTGTCTTCAGCTGGAAAATGTGTAATAGTTGGTTTCAGTGTAGCTGCAGGTTTGTGTTAGCTGTAGATGTGCCTTTGTGTTTATTAAAACTGATGTAGGATGTAGCAGTGGGTGAACGGGCTGATGTAACAAGTACATGTGCTGTACCATATGCATTAATCCTCTTTATGTAATCACATAGCACACTACTGAGTTCTGTTTATAAGGAATGTAAGGCTTGTAGCACAGCTTTTTCCATGAGGTAGTGTTGAATGTTAGTCAGCTGAGGGGGTTACTCTGCAGTATTGTGCATTAAGAATACATATAGGACTTAGGCAGCAAAGCACAAGAATGGTTGTTACCTATAGTGATTATATGGGTGGGTAATACAGCTGTGCCTAGCTGTGTTCAAGGTATATATACATCTCTAGAGGAGGAGATGAATTGTGGCTTGGTAGGAAGGCCAAAACTCTTACCTGATTTAGCTCAGAGTTAACAAATACTGGAAAGGGAGGAAGAGAAACCCAAACAGGCCTCCAAGCGGGTTTTAAGATCCTATGCATATTAAAGAGCCTGTGCTCGCAGGCTCTACTGCTTCAGATTAATCAGACAGTGTGGGTGATGCACTGTTACTAAGCCACAAGTGCGCATCAAGACAAAGAAAACCCTGGATCACTGTCACTTAGAGAGTACTTTGTCTTGGATAATCAATGAAGTCATCCTCTTGGAAAAAAGTAATTATGGCCATAAAGACTTCAGCCTCTCAGTTTGCTCAGATAAATTAAGATAGTGTTGGCTAAATTAAGTTCAGACAGTTGGGTAAAAACTTGCAGTGTAAATATATCTGTCTGGAGAGGTTTGGGTGTAGGTCCATAGCATGATTCTTAAGTATGTGCAGATGAATAATAGTAAAAACCAGGCCATTAAAAGTAGTCCATAATTGTTGTATTTCAGAACAGGCTGGCTGTGGGGATCTCCCAAAAGAAAGTAGTTTGAGAAGGGGTTGGTTTAGTGTTTCTGTTTATATACTTCCTCTCATAGCCTGACTGAAAAGTTAGTACAGCATGAGCAGATAATAATGACATGACCAACTGAAATGGGAAGTTTTATGTAGTCAAGATTAATAATTCTTAAACTGCACTTTGCCTGTATGGAAGATGCAAGATTTGATACTTTCACCTGAAGGAGAATAAATGTGCAAGCCTTCCAGCAAGAACGAGGGAGACGGCTTCACATTTCTACGTGGAACTTCACTGTGGTTTATAACTCTCCTGTATTAAGCAGTAAAAACCCCATAGAAGTCTTATTCTTCTTTCTCAAACCACTGCATTTTCAGATTTGCTTTGCTGAGCTCAAGATCTTTATAGTTACTGTTTAAAAAAGTTTTGGGGATATTTAGAACTATCGTTGTCTTCTTTAAATTACTGTAAAAAACCTTAGTCCTCATTTTGTGTTGGTGAGGGGTTTTAGCTCTTGTGGTATCCCCTTCCTGGCTTGTAAATCTCAGTCTAGGGCCAGTGTTTCCATTATAAATTACTTGCAATAATGAAAAAATTCAGTTTTTTTGCCTATGAGAAATTTATGGCACCATCTTAAATTTACCTGCTTTTCCAAGGGGGTGCAGAAAGACCATCACATTTGAATCATGAGAAGATAAACTAGTGTTCATTGTAAGCTTAGCTTCTCTTTTTTACTCAGGTTTTTTTCTGCCTGCAGATCTTCTCTCATTGCTTTTGAGAAGGTGCTTTCTTTGCTAAGCAGAGTCTGCACAAGAGCAAAAGAAGTAAGTTGTTGCTATGTGGAAGGGAAGCTGCTTCTTAGTTTAAACAGCCCATGAGCCTTTCCAAGTTAAAAACTGCCCCCATTTAGCTAGGAACTTAGTGGTTTGTGTATTTGTTTGCTCATGTGCACTTATAACCCCCCCTCTCACGCTCCAGAAAAAAGTTCCTTCCATTACCTAAAGAGGGCCTACAAGAAGTCTGGAGAGGGACCTTTTACAAGGTCATGTAGTGACAGGACAAGGGGTAATGGCTTTAAATGGAAGGAGGGTAGACTTAGACTAGATATTAGGAAACCAGTTTTCACTATGAGGTGAGGCACAGGGTGCCCAGAGAAGCTGTGGCTGCCCCGTCTCTGGCAGTGTTCAAGGCCAGGTTGGAGGGGGCTTGGAGCAACCTGGTCTGGTGGAAGGTGTCCTTGCCCATGGCAGAGGGTTGTAACTAGATGAGCTGTTAAGGTTCCTTCCAACCCAGACCATTCTTTGTTAATGGTTCCTTCCAACACAAACCACGACTTAGTTAACTGCTCAGGTTTGTTTAATGATTGAGTCCAAAAGATGCTAAGACCCACTGAAGTTGTTTGGTATGTTCCCCATGGTGAGTTGCATCCACTGAAATCCATTTTTCAGCTCCCCTGTGTTAACGCCGCAGTTGTGTAGTTTAGCTCTTAAAAAAAAAAAAATCAAAAAACTTAAAAAACAAACAAACCACCAAACAAAAAAAAAAAAAAAAGTAAATTGGGGGGGCAAAAAAGCCCTCCCCAACCCACACACCACACACACATATGGTGAAGGTCAGGGAGTATATGGTGACATAGCTCCTCACAGGCAAATGTGTTCCTGGAAAATACGGATTGGTTGTTAGAAACCCCAGCAAAGGGAGTTTCTCATTTAACCTCAGCTTTATTTTGTTAAAATGGTCATAAATACCTCTGTTAGGCACTCTCCAGAGCAGTGGGTTCCTGATTTCAAATGAATACATAAAATCTCTCTGGTTAATCAGTTTCTTTTCTTGGCTTCTGGCCCCTGAGCTTTGTTCTGCTGTTTTTTGGGAGACTTCACTTGGCTTCTGAGTCCTAACTAGGAGCTGATCGTGTCCATATGGACTTTATTCCTTTCCTAAATTATACATTTCGCATCTTGGATCCTTCATATGCTCATTTCTGTCTCCTTTCTTATGTTTTTCTGTCAGATAAAACTTGAATATCTAAATGTACTCTATCATTTAACTATTACACTGGCTTTATTTATTCTTAGATCTTCCAGTTTTATGTTTGATAGATGCAGCCAGCCCAGAGCTTGAGTTTGCTTCCTCTGTAGCCTCTTTTCCTGGCAGCAGGAAGAAGGAGGGCTGAAGATGTGCCCTGCTTTCAACTCTTCCCCTTCTTAAAGCGCCTCTGGAGGCTGCCAGAGCAGAGATGCTGTGGGTTGTAACCAAGAGTAGGAAAAACGAGGAATTGTGTAGAGAAGCGAGATTGTCCCCTCGAATGGAAAGTGGGGTAGAAGGAGGGATAAGTGCCTCTCCACTGTTCAGCTTCCAGCACGAGGAGAAGCTCTTGTGTCTGCTTCACAGCTCATGTGTAGTTGGGACCATTGAAAGAAGCAAGAAGACTTTTGGGGTTTCCCCCAAACAATCCCTGTACATGGAGTTCCCCAGAACTTCACCAAGAGAAACATTACAGCAGTCATACGGTGAAAACTGCAATTCCTGTCAACTGTTTCTATAGTGCGCCCCAAGTATGTTGTCTTTGTTATCTTCTCTTTTCATAGCTCTGAAGAAAGGCAGCAACCTGTCAATGTTGAGGTGACGTGGAGTCAGCTGAGGAGGATTTTAGTGTGCTGGGTGGCCTGTGTAGATTTGCTGTGTTGAAGGAGTTCATTGGTTCTATAGTCTTGTGGTGGAAAATAAGAGAAAAACAAATCCTGCAAACTAAGTACTTTGGCCTTTCAGCTCTGTGGGCTGGATCTTGCCCCCTTTTTAACTGCCAAGGAGATAAATTCTAATCCTGTGGTTATCATTCTCACCTAGAAGTCTGTTAGGCCTGTGATATTTTGATTGTTTCAGGTGGTGATTACCACATAACTTATGTGTTTACCAAAAACTTCTATATAGTCACAGAAACTGTGGGGCTTTGAGCTTGTCACTGTTTAGAGAATCACAGTTTTTAGAATGGCAGCTGTAGCCTTCATTCACATCTTCAGTAAGTGCCTGTAAGAATTAATCTTCTCAAATGGCAGTGGAAAGCACTTGGGTATCAAATGCTTTCAGTGACATGAAAAGCGGAGAGAAGTTCTTTTCTGCCTTTTTTCCATCCTGAAAGAGATGATGCCGCTGTGTATAACAGAAATAATACTTTTTTTTAGTCTATTTTATGCATGCAGTAGGTTGAGGTTTATAAAAGATGAGCATTTACACTAATTTCAAAATTTTGGTAATGCTCTTTATACCTGGAAATTGTGACCGCAGGATTTCATTATCAATTAGAACAAGTTCTGCTGTTTCCGCTAAGGACACTGCCACTGCCTGGGGAATGTGTGTTTATAAGCTCTTCCCTGTGTCCATTTGCACACATAGAATTAATTACTCTGGTTTGCTATGGAAACCGTTCTTCTCCGTCGTATATAAATAAGGGCTAAGCATTTCTGGAAATGTGGAAAAGATGAAAGGAAGTGTAAAGAAGCTATAATTAAACTGTTCCTGAAATTTTGGCACAATTCTTAAGCTCAAATTTGAAACTGGGAGCTGACTGAGATGCTGCTTGATTCTTAGAAGCTTTCTGTTAATTCTTTCATTACCTAAGCGAACATATTCTTAGTCACTAGCATGTTCTGAAATGTTGATCCGTTTCAAGAAACATGATGCCTTGCTGTTTTCATGATCCAGTGCCTTTCATCTGCCTCTCCCTTTTCACTGGGGATATGTATTTCTGCTGTATTACAGAAATGAAGTATGCATCACCTGTTCATGTGATAGGGGCGAGTGATACATTGCAGGCAAAATTAAGGTTTAAAACTTAGTATGCTTTGGTGTGCTGAAACATTAGGTTAGAATCTGGAATACTATTCAGTTTTACTTCCTAAAAATGTAAATTGATGTCTTAGTTCTGGTCAACAAATGCAAAACAGCCTACAAGTGATGTGACAAGTATTGTGCCTTACTGTACAGCTGAAATGATTGGGTGTTAAGAGATGATTAAAAGGAAAATTACGTACTGTAGAACATGGCTCATTATGGGCAAAATATACCACTAAGGTAAGGAAGAGGAAAAGGAGGGAAAAAAGTGTGAGTCAGGTAGGCTGTGTAATTCAGATCCTTTACTAGTATAACAACTATGGCATTTTGACATTATGTTTTGCAAATAACTGAGCCTGGTGGCTGTCCCTGTCAGGAATTTCTTCCACGGGTAGCAAAACTAAAGAGCTGATGTTGTAAGCAAGTTCATTTTCCCACTTTTTGCAGTTAGCAGCCAAATATATTGCGTAGACTGAACCGACTTGGTTCCTAGTTCCTGAGTCATCATCCTGACTTCAATACACAGTCAAGATATTCTGATAGCATAGTGTTTGCCTCTGTTATGTTTCATATATTTGCTGATGTACATGGTCAGTAGTTTGCTTAATTGAGGTCAAGCAAATTTTCGGATAAAAATTCTAATGAGAAATGTTGTTGATAAGTTTTACTTGTGAACTATAAAGGTTTATCCCAGCTGTATTGCTTGGTCTAATTAAAATATGTAGCTTCCACCTACCAGACTTACTTCTCTGAAACTTTCATCATTTCGGTTGTAACAAAAAACCTCTGTGTGAGGTTTATGTTTGTAAATCAGCGTCGCTGCTGGAGTATGCTGCATCTCCACAGGAGGGCTCTGCTGCCATAGCTATAGTAGCACACACTGTGCGATGCCTCTGGCATTTTTTGCCTACTCAGTTTCTTTTCCTTTTCCTCAGTAGAAAAGCAGGTATTGGAGCTGCCGGACACTGCCCTATGTGCAGTGCAGCAGAGCAGTGGAAAGATGGCTGTTGAGGAACTTCAAATTAGACAGATAGAAGTGTTGGTTTTGTGCCAGGCTTGTGTTTCTTCCTCTGGCAAGAAGAAAGATTCAGGTGTTTCTGGTAAAAACCAAGTACATAAAGAAATGCTTTAGTTTCATTTTTATGACCATACCTTGCAATTGATACTTTGTAATAAATGTTAAGAGTTACCTGTTTTAATGGGTTAAGCTGGGGGAGGAGGGGAAATGCATTCCATGTCAGTGCTACATCTGATGTCTGAGACAGTTCGTGGAGCTATAATAAAGTTGAAATTCTATGTCTATATAGAAATACAGAAGAACTAAAGAAGAAGTAAGCATACTATACTTGCAAAAAAAAAAAGGGGGGGGGGAGGATTTTTTGTTTGGTTTCTGAGGGCAGGAGATTGTTTTGTTTTGAATATTAAATCTTATCTACCAAGGCCCAGTACAGGCTGTGGAATTAAAATGCCTGGAAGCCATTGGTATAGATATGTGCTGTTTGTATTGCTGAGGCCCTATCCTACCCAACAGCAGAGATGGTGACACTGGTGGAGAGAAAAGCAGGAGACAGTGCATTATGAAACATAAGAACCCTGTCTGCCTTCCTAAGATGCTTAAGTTACCTTTCTCTCAAAGGGTGCTGAAGTAATGGCAACATCAAAACATGGTTGCAACTGCTTTGACAAGCAGGAAATCCTGCCGTCTCTCAAAACTGGAGTATAGATCAGTAGCTCTCCTATAGCCGTCCCACAAAGCTTCTGAGTGTATTTACATACTGTTGATGTGAGTTTATAACACAAGGCACCAGAAAGAAGATCAGGGGAAAGTAACATTGACAAAGTTGTGGTTATACAAACCATGCTGCTATCTAGCTGACTTCTTACGCAGCTAAAATAAAAGTTAGTGGTGTTCTTGTTTTTTGAGTTATTTGGCTAGGATAGAAACACTCCCAAGGTTGTCTCTTAACCCCTGAAGTATCACAGCATTTAGCATTACCTGTCTGAATCATGAATTGGAGGAAACTGCATGAGGAAAGTAATTCTTTTGATTAAATAAGCAATCTGTAATGTATAAAACCAGACAAATAAGTTTTGGGGCAAGGAATTAAGGAACTAGGGGGAGGGTGGGTGGAATTTCTTCGGGTTTTAGTCTGGAGAGGTACAAAACAAGTCTTACAAATACTTTTTGACAAGCGATGTTTAAATGCCTTAGTCTTGGCTTCTGCATTATACCTGACCATTGCATGAACTATACCAAATGAAGCTGGAGATTATAGTTTTCCTACATCTCAGTCATTGATAGCAACAGGGGTTTAGGACTACAAATATCTTTTCCTTACTGTTTTCAGAGTTGCTATCACACCATGAACAAATGTTCCATGTCAGGCCGTTTTGTGAGACCTCTAACTGCATATACCTTACGAGAAGTGAATCTGTCTTCTGAAACAATGTTGAATCTCAAGTTTGGATTGAACTGCATCATCACTGAGTGGAAATTATATTGACAAATACTAAGCTTTCCAAAAAGATGTTTGATAAAACTCATAGCATGTATAGGTTTGGAGACTAACATATCTTAAGTAAATGGAGCAAAATACTTGTTGCATTTACTGTCTGCTAAATCTTACCAAAGGCTCTTAACTCTGGTAAGAACTGTTCCGGACCTTCTGTAAGAACTTGCTTTGCAGAGGGCAAGATCGTTACTGTTTCTCAGTAGCTAGCAGTCTGTATTTGGTGCTTATAAAGTCTTGTGATCCTCTGACAGTTAAATATTTGATGGTAAGTGAAACTTCGTTTCAGCTATATATTGTTTTCCATCTTATTGTTATAATTTTGGAGTCTTTTAAAGCAGTTAACTTGACGTAAATATTTTCTCTTTACTACAGACAACATTACTAAGTCGTCTGGAACGAATATTTGAAGTCTGTTTTCCTTCCATGCCTGTCCTTGAAATTGAAGAAGAAATCAGTTCCTTAAATCATTTGTTGGAAGCAGGTGAAAAGCAGATGACAGCCAATGAGACCTTAGCAAATACTGGGTAAGAAACCACGATGCAGCACACTTAAAATGGAAGTAGAAATGTATCTTTAGGAACTTAAAACATATAGCAGTAATTCAACATAAGTTGTTTGTTTCAAGCATTTTGAAAAACTATCAAGTAAAAATCAGTTATTTAGCAGAATGCTTGTTTTCATTGACTACATATGCCAGGAATATTTCACTTAGCATATCAACTTAGCAGCATATCATCTTTTAAGTGATGTCTCTGAGTGAATCAGAATATGTCATATTAGTCACATTTGATATAAATCACTGTATTTATTCATGTGATGATGAAGTCTCAGTAGGCCTTGTCCTGTCTGCTCTGGACATCATTTTCCAGTCAGAAGTCTCATCTAAAATTGTTCTGAGAACACTGTGCAGTTTTAGTTCCCCTGGGTATTGTGCTTGGGTGTAAGTTTAATTGGAATGTATAATAAATCACTTGCATTAAAGACTAGAATAAGTATTGAAGGCTGTGAAGCTGTTATTCCTGTTGATAACTTGATTTATAATGGGTTGTATAGGGAACTGATGGATGTGTGGACAGAGCTGCAGGATATCCATGAGGCATATGGACTGAGATACCAGTGGGGTGGCTCCCACAGCAACAAAAAGCTTTTGTGCTCCTTGGGAATCGACACAAGAAATATTGTGAGTCTGTCTGTAAAACTTGTTTTCTATATAGTGGAGCTGCTTTAAATGTAGAATCAGGTGGAAGTCTTTGTATGAATGCTTGTCTCTCAATTGTATAGCTGCGCTGAACACTGCTTTTCATGACAGACCATCTAACAACTTTTTATAATCTCTTTGAATATTGGTTAGTTTTTAACCATTGTGTTATATTTAACATAGTATTTATTCTCTGATACTAACCTTATGCAAGTTATGTAACATTGAAAAAATATTATTGTCACTGGCACAGGAAACTCTTAGTAAATTTTTTGTTGTTTTATCAGCTCTTTACAGGCAACAAGAAACAGCCTGTTATAGTACCCATGTATGCAGCAGGACTGGTAAGCTTTTTTAATGTTGTTTCTTGCTATAGTTCCAACAATGTTCTATAATGAAATATATTAAATTATACTGGGCACCAAGTGTGCTGAAAGATATTTTTTTAAGTACAGTTATGGGTTAGGCATCAGTAGAAATGCTAGAAAAGACTCAGATACACAATTTTTATTATGTGTGCAAGCAGATATTTTATAAATAAAAGTATTGGGTTACTTATTTCAGGAAGCAAATTGTTGAATAAAGTGGCCTCTAGCTAGTCTAAGCTCGGTTTAAGGCACTTTCTGAAAAGAAACCTGAGTGAAGTAGTCTGTTAATGTGTATGCAGCAGTAAAAAATTCTTGAATTTTAACTATTAAATATGAGGTGTAGATGTAAAAATATTAACAAGAGCTTGACACTAGAAACTAGATCATTACATAGTTGTCAAAAATGACAAAGGAACATCAAAATTAATCAAAACATCAATTCACATCAGCACTTGCAGGAAGCTGTGGTGCTAAAGATCAGATGGTTCAAAGGAAGGCAAAGTATTGCTCAATAGTTAGGATACTCTATGACATGGGTGTTGGAAGATTTCTCAGTGCTCTCAAGCATTCCTCTTTGTGCAGCTGTTTCTCTCACAGGCTTCTTGTTAGTTACTTGATAGCATCTCAATATCCGTAGGTAAAGAATGATGCACAGTAATGCTTTGCAGTGTTACTGGCATATTCATAAAGGACCCACATAGAATCATAGAATAGTTAGGGTTGGAAAGGACCTAAGGATCATCTAGTTCCAACCCCCCTGCGATGGGCAAGGACACCTCATGCTAAACCATGCTACCCAAGGATCTGTCCAGCCTGGCCTTGAACACCACCAGGGATGGAGCATTCTCAACTTCCTTGGGCAACCCATTCCACTGCCTCACAACCCTTACAGTAAAGAACTTCTTCCTTATATCCAATGTAAACTTCCCCTGTTTAAGTTTTAACCCATTACCCCTTGT
>WYDI02013471.1:0-48531 GCA_009867235.2 Psittacus erithacus
GGAAGGACAGGTTGTGGGGGGGAAAACGAGCAGGCTATATGCTTTTCTAATTTACGACTAAGCTTAAACCACGACAAGGGATCATCAAGGGCAGAGCTTCAAATGATGATTTACATAGAGTCTTACCTTAGGATTCAATCCTCATCATCTCTGCCTGAGGTAGCTGGTGTGCCTCACTATCAGCAAAGTCCTTGTTGAGAAGAGGTCTCTTTTGTAATGATCCCTTCAGTAAGACCCGTTCTACCTTTTCTTTAAAATATGCTGGTTTCAGACTGCACATCTTTGATAGGGTTTCTGAGGTGTGCTGATGAAGAGGAACTTGTCATTGTCTTGGAAATTTATATTTGGGTGACTCCCGTACCTTAACCAGGCGAAAGATACAGTGCTCTGCCTAAGAAAACAATGAATTTAGTTTGGGTTTCATCTATACTGAACTCCTCTCCTGTGACTTTGGTACTGCTGTTCCAAAGTTGTAGCTGAAATCAGAACCTGGCCTACTGTGTTGCTTAAGAAGCTATAAAAAAAACGCTAAACCCAGTTAATGTTCTTGTGAAGATGCATGCTTTAACATACAGTTTTCTGAAGTGGGATAAACTATAATCTTCAACTCTTTTTATCTCTATTTTCTGTCAGGATGTGGCTGTTAACCCTGAAATAGGGGACTGATTTATGGTAACCTGCAGAAAGAGAATTGTTTCCAGGAAATTACAAGAACATTTGCAGATGTTGAAATGGGAGAGAAGACAGAAAAAAAAAACAACGAACAAACAACCAAAAAACCAAAACCTTTCATATCTCAGTTTTTCATTTTTCTGCAGTCAGAAAATGAGACTGTTGTGAAAACTCAAACTGTTCATAATCTATCTCAAAAGTTGTCGTCTTCTTCATGTTTGGCAATATAGAAAATCTTAGGCATGTGTGTAGAATACTAATTGAGACAGCTTTTAAATTAATGTTACCTCAGACATTTTTTGAATCAACTTGCTGTTTCTTTAATTAATCATTACTTCTCCAGCAGTTCAAATTTACATACTTTTAAGGCTGGCTCTGACCTACGTTGGCATCTGAAGTGAAGAGATCAGAACTCTTCAGAGTAATAGTGTGAGGCACCAGACAATTACTGAAACTTGAAATGCCATATGAATTATTACCTTTTGCCTAATACTAAACCCCGTGGATTTGGCAGGCAAAAGAGAGAGCATGCAGCCACCAGAAAGTATTTCTTTTTAAAAATGTGCCATAAACTCTAGCAAAGGCAGTGCTTTTGGGTGCCTGTTTGCGCTGGAAACCATGGTCATGGCGAGCACCCAGAAAGTGTTCTTGAAACTTGCCAATTCAGAATGTTTGGAAAGCAATTCATGACCATCCTCCTAGAAATCATCTCTATCATCAACAGCCCAAGAAAAATGTATCTTTTAGATAAGAACTAATGGAGAAAAACATTCATAAAAATACCTGTTCCTAATAGATATGTCATGATGGATGCGGATGAGTAATGGTATCTCTTGTTAAACTGATGTTATGGAAATTTATAAAATTTAATAAATTTATAAAAAGAGCTTTCTTAATAAGAGAAAGGTTTGAGAGGGCTGAGTTTTATTACACTGTCTTCAGTGCACTGATGTGCAGACGAGCGTGATGTGAGGTAGATAACTTTACTGGCTTAGAAAGGAAGAGCATTTGTAGTTATGAATAGTCTCTCTTCTGCTGCTGCCATCAAGAGCAGAAGTTAAAAAAAAAAAAGGACTTTTCTCCAGTAGAAACTTCTGGGGAAGATGAAGGGTCATTCTTCCTGGTAGACTGCTTAGTATATAAACAGGTTTAGGACTGGAAGTGGCCTCACTGTCTGTGTAGAGACAATGGAAATTGCCCCATCTCTGGGTGAACATCAAAGGAAAGGGAGCTGCTGGTGTGCAGGCTTTATGCAAGACTACTTAGGAGATACAGTGTGTGCACATCTTGCCCTCTGCTAGAAAAGCAATGTTTCCCCCTTTCTTATCCAGTCGTCTGGCTTCACATGGTGGGAGTTCAGTGGCTGAAAGGGAGCAGAGCTCGTCTCACATTTCTGTAATTGCCGCTATTTTGGTTTTGGCTTTCTGTCAGGAAGAGTGCAGAAATAGTGAAGTTTCCAGAAGGAAACTTACTTACAAAGCATCCAACATCCGCACGGAGGCATGTGGCCTTGTTTCATCAGGACCACACAGCCTCTGCTTGTGCAGGACCCACAGGTGAAGGATGAGTCTTCAAGATTCTCCTCCCCTATGGCTGCAGCTTCTCTTCAGAGGCTTTTCTCAGGAACAGATATTGATAGTAACTTAGTTGGGTCTTTCCTTAAGCCAGACACTGACCTGTTATGTATCCTTTTTATCCCACTTATTCTTTCTGTCATACAGGTAGTTCTCAAAAACTCTGTTTCTCTTCATAATACCATCTGTTGCTTATTAACGAACATCTCTTCCTAGCACCTCAGACTGTTCTGATTTTGAGAAAAGTTGCTGTGAGAGTTTTACTTTGAGTGAAAATGTAGAACCTTAGCAGATTTGCCTCCTGGCTTATCTGCATTAGCTGAACTCTATCTAACTTGCTTTTCAGGCAGCTTTGATTCCTCACTTAAATATTTTCTGAGCAGTGTTTCATACCACTGCTCTGAGCCAGGAATGGAGAATGCTCCATGGTCCTATGTTTAAGATGATGCTCCAGCTGTAATGGTGAGAAAACCACCGCTCTGTTTTCTGACTGTAGTCCTCCTTCTTCCAAAACTTATTAAAAGCTGTTTCATTAATTCAGACTGCATATGTGTGTGGGTTTGTGCTGATGAAAACTGAAGGTTTTACTGTCTGCCACTTCTGCCTTCGTGCCCACGTTCAGCATAAAATAAATCGTGTAGTTGTGATACACTGTGTCTTCCACTCACTTTGCAAATAGCATCAGTTTTCTCTTGAGAATGAAAGTGTCTGTAACTTTGGCCACTACTTCTCTCTTCAGTAGAGTTTTAAGAGAATTGTATTTCCAACATTCTCAGCTGCTGAAATATTTTTCTTAAATGATCTGTTACATTTTAATTAAAAGGTCGCATTTGAAGACTGCAGTCTATTTTTATGTGTAATGGATCTGCTTCTGGAGTGCCTTTGTTCATTAAAATTAGGAAATTAAAAAAGAAAAAATAGACAAGGGAAATGAGGCATATTATACTATTACTTTCATGTTTAGTTTTGAAAGTAAAACTATGTCAAAATGATAATTAAGTCTTGTCCTCAAAATGGCCTTGCTAGAGTACATGCATGGATGGAAGCAATGTTGGTACTTCTTCCCTTCTGGAATTAGAGAATTCTAGCTGAGTAGGCTTAGAGTCCCTCCAGCCACACTGCTAAAATAAAATTATCCTACCTACACCCAGAATGCCTGTAAGCTGGAAATTCACACTTGAGGAATAGAAGCATCATTTTGAAGACATGATGCCAAAATGGCATCTTTGCTAAACTAATTTTCATTTTAATGCTTTTACACCCAGTGTTAAGCTTGCTGTGGGTTGGTTTGTTTGTTTGTTTGTTTGTTTGTTTGTTTTTTAGTTGTTCTGTTTGAGGGGGGGAGGGGGGAAGAGGTTGGCACTATGATTCACTAAATAAAAAGATACTTCTCTTGTGAAATAAAAAGATATGCTTCCATTGTGGGAAGGCACTTTTCCTTCTCAGGTAGATTGCTGTTCTTCATATGAGCCCATTTCCAGGACAAATAAACATTTTTTCACCACTTGAGCACACAGCTCTTGCTGGCTGCTTTGGGGCCCTGTGGCTCAAAGAGGTCATCTCCCATTGCTGCATCCATCCCTGTATCAGTTAAGTTTTCTGCACTGTGATTTAATTACTGATGCCCAGATACACGGAATGGCTGATCCTCCTTAATGTCTCAGCTAAGCTTTGTAAATAAGGAATGATTCTAGTCAGGTAGACAGATTTTCTCTGTTGATACACTGGGATAATAAACCCAGAAATTAGTGTGTTCGCTGGAAAACAATTTTCAAGTGATATTTAATGTTTGCGTTCGCACTTTCTTTTTGTTTTTGAAGGGCGAACATCCAAGTGGTATAGGGTAGGCTTGCATGCTGCTATGTGTACATACTAAAGTACAGAGAAATAAAAATGTAGGGCTTTTCATAGCACTTATTAGGACTTTAGTGGAACTGTTTGTACTAAGGTAGTGTAAGTCATCTCCATTGAAATAAAGAGATTTTATTTAGGTACTATTAAAAGCCTGACCCTGAGAGACTGCTGAGGACTTTAGATCAAGTATGAGGTCCATCCATGCTTCTGCGTGATCCTTTCATGATGAATAAGCCTGTATAAAGTATATGCAATCCAAATACAATTACAGAGTATATATTCAAAATTAGTAATTCACATTAAAATAGAGCTGATTGTCTATAACAAATGAGGTATATGAATTGTTTTACCTCATCTTTTGTGATTATGAAATAAAGCCTCTGAAGTTTCTGTGAAGCTCTTCTTTTTGAGGGGAAGATTTTTTTTGAGTTCTTAAACCTCAAGTGTTAAAACTGAATGTAAGAAAAAGCATAATTTTTCACACTGCAGCTCAGACCTAGCATAATAATACAATCCTTGCATCTACCTCTCGAAAATGAAACTCAAATTTTTAAAGTTACATTAGCGGATTAAAGCAGAATCCACAGCCTAACCTGATATTAAAAATCCACTTCACTTCAGAAAGTAACAACTTGTATTGAGGTGTAATTTGTATCTTAGATTTGTACCCATGGCATCTGCTCAAGGTCAATCCACTATCTATACATTTTTTTTTAAGCTCCTCATTTTCATTTCTAATATTCTGAAGTTTTGCTTGTTGACATGGGAGTGTCATTACCCTTCCAGGTTTGTTGTGCTGCATTTTATTTATGCAGTTGTTTATTGTGTATGCATAAAGTTTTAGTATAATGTAGGATTTCCTTGTAAATACTACAAAGACACATAATGTGCTACCTTCATAAAAAAGTACAGTGATAGCTCTCAAGAGAGAATTGAGAGGAAAGGTTTTGGTCTACAACAGTGAAGAACTGTGTGGATTTTATTGTATTGGCAGTAGTTCTTATTTTTAACAAATCCTTTTTAATGTGAGCTAATAAATATTGCACATTAAATCCTGGAGATTACCAGATGTTTGGAGGGAATGTAAATTTTCTTTGCATTGTGCATTATATACTCAAAGCAGTGTAGAAATACAGGAGCTACTGAAGGCTAAGTAAGAACAATGATTAATTTACGCAGTGAGCACTGCAGGCACATCACTAGTGAACTAACTGTGGGGTTCTTTTGCATGTGTGCTATCATTCACAGGGACGCAAGAGGTCAAAATCAGCCTTGCCTCTCTGCTGGAGTAGTTGGATCAATCTTACCAGATTCAGAGGCATTATAACTTTGAAGATCATGAAAGTGATGCCTAGATTTTACTAATAATGATTTTTTTTTTTAATAAAATATAGTTACTTGACCATGAATTAACTTCACAATGCAACATTGCTCATAAATAGTTTTTACTTGTATCTTACACAATATTGTTCCACAATATTGTTCTTTTCAAAGAAAGCCTTATGTGCTTATATGCATTAAAAATGTTAGAAGTTATTCTTGTAACTATGAGCATTTGATAAGGCAGAGTGATTTGGCTTTGCCTTTCATGTTCTTAATGGTCACTATAGATAACAGGAGTACTTAAACCTCTAGATAGTAAAACTCTAATGTAGAGAAAATTATAACAGTGGAAGGGAAAAAAGAGTTGTATGGTGTCTGTAAAATGTGGAAAGGTAAAAATGAGAGGGAGTGAAGAGCTTTTGAAGAAACAGAGGCAACATAAACTCTCCCCCAGTGTTAGTGGTAAAAACCCAAAAGTAAGTGTAGCACAATAATATGTAAATGGGAAGGGAAATGAAATTGAATGAATTTTCACCTGCTATGACTATTCTCTCTACTTCCAGCTTTACCAAACAGAATAAGGAAAATGATATGTCGAATAAATTGAATGTTAATGATGATTTTTGTAATTTAAAGAGAAGTTTAAAAACAGTAATGGCAAAGTTCAAAAGGTTGGGGTAGATATACATGGAGACTGAGTTTGGCTAATGTATTGTAAAGGAGCAAGCCAGACGGTATGAATCTAAGAGTTATTAAAGACTACTAGAAGTAATTGCACCTCAGGTGGTCATTTTTTACATCTCATTTGTGAACAACTTAGTAGACCAGGGTTGTGATTTTCCTCAGTCTGTCAGCGGGATGATTTCTTCTGTGGCACAATGACAAAATGGAAAGCCATCTGAGAACTGAAGAAAGGAGTCAAAAAAAAAAGGACTTAAAATGCTGTCTAGTGAGTTTCATTCTATTGGGTTTATTCTTCTGGAATAGACAAGCACTCAGTCTTCAAATAAAAATTTTACAGTACTCTAAATACAGTACAAGAATATTGCTGTTCTCAGTCTACTGAAAACTTCAGTGATGCTAAAATATCTGTGTAATTTAATTTTTCTGTTTAAGTTTACTAAGGTTTTCTAATTACATTGATATAGCTATTCTATATGCTATGCTTTCATGAAGCTTTAGCCACCTGATTTGTCAGTCTTATAATTTTTTTAATTTCTGAATTTATACATTTTGTCTTCTAAGGCTTTTGTTTTGGTTTTTCTTTCTTCCCCCCAGAATTTTCTATTATTTGGGTATAGCAAACCCATGATACCAGTTTGGATATAGACTTAGATGGAAAGCTGGCACACGAGATTGAAGACTTGTAAATAAGGAGTTAAAAAAAAGCAGAAATGCACTTCATAGTCATATTTTAGGCAGCTGTTTGGTTTTACATAATCATGGTGTTTCTGTAATGGAAAATTTCCATACTCATTCTGACTAGTATTTTATTTCCCTTGGATCTTGCATCATCTATGTTACTTGGTATATTAAACTGCAGTCAGGCTCAGAACCCCTTATAATTAATAAAATAGTTCAGACTGGGAAAATTTTGTGGAGTGATTTTGATAGAAGGCAAAATACATTGAGAGAGAAGGTAGCATAGCTGATGTTCTGACTACTGCTTTTCTGTTTGAGTTAGCATTTCTGTTTGAGTTAGCGTAAAGAAAACATTTTTTAGTGTTTTGTAGAAGGTACAGTTATTTACAGTACTTAATGAAGTTTTTACTCATCCTATGGTTATCAATCTAAACTAGGTATAAAAATTACTGTTGTAAACTCAGAAGATAGTGACCCATAAAAGATGTATGATTGAAAATCAGATATGTAATTGAAACTGTGATCATTGTTTTTGTAAGTACACATTTATGTGTTAGTGCTATCTGGCAATATCTAGATCCGCCTTTAAGTTAGCTGTCATTAACTGGCTGATCAGGTACAGGTAGCAGGGTAGATGTGGGTCATGAAAATATTCTCTACTGAGATGAGAGTGGCCTTATTATAATTTATTTTTCCCACAAGAGTGAGGTTTTGGAAACCCAGTCACAGAGGAAGAAATAGCTGGGGAAGTAGAGCTGTACACGGTTGCTTGCGCTGTTTGAGCTGAGTGAATTTCCACTTGCTTTTCCTTATGCCTATTGGTTTCTGTCTGGAATTTAAGATTTTCAGAAGTTGTCCTCTTACTTATGAGCCACAATTAGTTTTACTGGTGATTTGTTCCATTCGTGTGCCTAATTACCTGATGGAGCATGCAAATCAACTTGGCTGCAGTCAGAGCACAAGTAATTACACCTTCAGTTTAGAGCACAAATGGAGGACTAGCAACGATTTGCAGCCTTAATGCGTGGTCATGAAGGAAACTGCAGAGTATTGTTTGTAGGCACTTCCTGATAAAGCGGCTGTAGTTAAGGCATTGGTTCGATTCTTTTCCTTTGCCCAATTACAATAACTTGACGTAATCTGAATCATATGTTTTTCTTTTCATTGTAACCTTCTCATTAACATAGTAATTATTGGATGGCTGGCATAATATAGAACAGTTTATGCCCTTTTCTTGCTTGGTATGCTTAAATAGTTGAAGTTCCAGCTTTAAAATAAATCCTTGACAAAAGCACCAAGGGTTTCTTTCATTGCTTCCTTGCAGGGTTACCTAAATATGCAACTAATAACCTCAGGGAATGTACAGAAAACAGAAAATAAACCGCTCTTACTGCAATGTCTTGCAGTGTGTTGACTACTGACTCAGATATATTCAGAGAGAGGAGGCTAAGGGGAGGGGAGGTACATTCCTTGGGAGATGCTGATTGGTATATAGACAGATTTTGGGTAAACTGCAATTACTGGTTGCCTTTTTGATAAAGGCACCAAAGAATTGATGTATGTATTTTTAGTAGCTTTTTGTTTCAGAAGCTGGCATACACAGTGGCTGTTGCTGCAGTTGTACTTTTCAAAACATTTTGTTATTCTCTTGTTTTCACATGTGTTTTTTTTAAATTCACTTTTTCCATTCTTTCTTAAAGAACAGTCTACCTTTCTGCTCATAATAAGTTGTAAATAATTCCCATAACTGTACAGGATAAAAATGCTCAGGTAATGAAATTGCCAAGTTAAAATGTCCTATTTCTATTTATTTGCCAAATCCTTTTTGCAATATTCTTGCAGATTGTGTTAGATCACATGAACTAGGCATAAAATAATGTATATATACTCCCAGAGGAAATGGAATAATTATCACCAGCATCTTTTTTGCTAGGTCAGAAATATGACTTTCAAAATTGCCCCATCTTGCTATATTTGAACTATGTTACATAGGCAGCTATTTTGATATATCTTAAGAATAATATCAGCAATGCGGGTATACTGGGTTAGAAACTTCAGATACTTTTCCTATAAGATGTATTGCTTCAATTTCTTTTGCTGCATCATGCTGAAATGTGATGAAAGTGTCATGTTGTTTTGCAAGTGATTCTGTTGCAGACAGTAGTCTTGATGAACTGATAAGATTAATACTTCTATTTCACTTTCAAATGTATGATAAGCTGTGCCTTCTTGTCCTTAAAGACTTCTGCAGAAAACATTAATGGAAACAGGACTCCAGGTTACTGACTGATTTGATTTTGGAAGCTGAACATTTTTACTGACACTATTTTTCATGAAAAAAATTTGCTATGTATTGTCTCCATTCACCCCTAAGAAAGTCTAGGTGAGAATACTATGCACAGAAAAGTGTCTTGGGGTGTTCTTTTGCGAAGCGGTACAATGGGCCTATTTGTGAGGCTTGTGATGACCAATACAACCGGAGGCAGTGGGGAGGAAATTTCAAATTTTGAACTAGCTGGTCCATCTTCTGACTGTGTTGGTGGGGAAGTTAGAAAGGATGGAGTTCATTCTCTGGGCTTTATTTTCCCAGTCAATATGCTGCACACCAGCTACTTTAGTAGACGATTTGTGTTTTTAATGCCATGTATCCAGCAGAGAGGCATGGGGATTTGACTGCATGTCTCCACAGTCTTTGATTTGAAATAAAAATTTTGATCCTGTGGGAATTACCAGAGCTGCCTAAAATTGTAACCTAGCTGCTGTTGTAATATAGCTGCTCCAGGTGTAATATAGCTGCTCCCAGAAAATTTAATAAATTTTTACAGAAGGGAGACAAGGATATTAAGGATTATTCAGTTATTCAACAGGGAATAAGGAACATATGGTACTATGAGCTGTAGAAAACAGGAAGAAACCCCGCAGATGAACAGAAAATCAACAGAAAATGTGAAGAAGGAAATTTTCCTGCAAAAGTCAGATATTAACCGCACCAGCACTTTTGGTACCATTCCATTTTGTGAATTAGTTAAAAATACAATTCTTGGTGGGTTTCCACAAATTTGAAAAGATATTTGCTAATCATTGCCACTTATCTGTGAAGAAATCCACACTTATGAGCATTCAGGATTGCCTATGAACCCATTTTTGCATTGCATGAATCTGGAAAAACTTCATTGTGTAGCTTATTAAAAAAATTTTTCAGATTAGTTGTCCATGTAGGTCTGAATTTCAACTTCTGGTAGCTCATTTTTGAGGACAGAATGAGTTATGTTCATTCAGTCTTACTGAGAAATAAACAACTGTTGACAAGTATTTAGAAAAAGGAAGTTAACATTCACTTCTTTAATTATTAACTTGAAGAATTATGGAGTATCCCAATAATCCATTTCCTTTAAAACCTACGGTGCATCTCTATAAGGATATATGTATATAAGAAGGCCACAGTTATTGTAGCCTGCCTTGGAGCCAGCACCTTCTTTTGAGTCAAGTACTGTCCTTTGCCTCCAGGCATTTCAGTAGTAGTTATTGAAGTGGATCTGAAGGAATTACTTGGCTCTTGTCTTAAAGCTCAGAGCTGGACTGGTATTGAACTGAGTACCTGGTGCGGGTACTGAATCTGTAGACAGAAAATTACCTTCAGTGCATTAATGGAAAATTCAGTGACAAGGCTGTTTTGAACTTTTCATCCAATTGAGTGTAGCAGCTCTGCCAATGGCTAGGTACTCACCTCTACATCGGTGGGATCTTTGTCTTCTTTCTCTGGCTCTGTTCAGCTGACTTCTAATTATAACTCTTCTAACTCTCAAAATGGCAAGAAACCAACAAGAAATAGATAATATGTGCTTTATAAAAATCTTTACCTTATTTTGCATGAGAATCTTCGAGAAAGAAGAAATCACTCTGGAGAAAAAGAAAGGTGCCATTCATTTCTTGCTCTGAGTCAAACCTCCTAGTTTGGATGGATTTCTGCCAAAGTTGCCATGACATTCAGTTATATGCTCTCAGCTTTATTAGTACAAATATTAATGCATGCATGTGATGTGTGACAATATAATTGCTTTTCATGGCACTATCTGTTATTCTGTTGTTAAGAGTGTGACAGAGCCCCTAAAAATATTACCTGTTTAGTACTGCTCAGTCCTCTTTTAACCACAATGCTCTTCTGTTTATGTTTATTTTACAAAAAAACCCACTAAACCTGATTTCTCTGGCCTATATTGTTTCTGCTTGTCATTCTCATACTGTAACAGTAATACAGTTTATTGCTGTTCTGTATTCTTTATGCTGCCATGCTAAACAAAGAGCTATACATAGAGCAGAAGCTCCATGTAGAGTTAGAAAGCATCTGTTTCTTGGTCATCCTCTGGCATTCCTCTCCATCCTGTTTTATCTCTATTAACTCCACAAATACCAGATCTAAGCACCTTCTGTGCTTAATTCTCTGTGTCCCTTACAGGGCTGGAACTTCCCAGCAATAGGAGCTTTAACTGAGTCAGAGGTGGGTGACAAGGGACTATTTATCCCCACAATAAAAAGTTTATGTGAGTGTTTCTCAGGATGTCCAAGCTTTGCTAAAGCAGACCTTAGTATATACTTAGACATTTATTTGGTTTTCAGTATAAACAGTATCCGAAAAAGCATGCTGATAGAAGCTTCTTGACTTTTATTCCACTCTGTTTCAGAGAGACTGTAGTTTCCTTCTGTGGCTGAGGGTGACTATGATATAATCTCATTGAAAGGAAATAAAAGATAATCTGTTGTACAATCATTAAATGTAGACCCAAGAGAGCGTCGTTTGAAGCGGCCATATATGCCTGTGGTGGCTTCACCTATCCAGCAGCCGAGTATGGCACAGCATCCCCCTGCAGTGGGACCAGGGACAGAATAGGAATAGCAAAAGGAAGAAAATTTGTAGGTCCAAATAAAGACGGTTTGAAAGTGTGGAAAGAAAAAAGAAGCCTACAACGCAATCACTCACCACCTCCTACAAGCAGACCCATACCCAGTCAGTCTTGAGCAATGGCCATTTGGAAGACACCCTCCCTTTAGCCTGTACCCCAGTTTGGTGTCAGAACGTGGCATAGCATGGTAAAGAGTATATCTTTGGCCAGTTTGTTTCAGCTGATCGGGCTGTGGTACTTCCCAACTTCTGTCCCTCCTCCTCAGTCTCCCTGTTGTTGGGTTAAAAAAAAATAAGAGAGCGAGAGAAAGCTTTGATGAAGCTTTGATGCTTTGCAAGCACAGTTTAGCAATGTCCAAAGCATTGGTTTTATTATCAGTGCTGTTTTAGCCACAGATCCAAAGCACAGCACCATAGTGGCTGCTAGGGAGAAAGTCAAATCTGTTGCAGCCACACCCAGTACAGTAAGCCGGTTGGGAAGTCCCTTTCCATGCATTAATGAGCTGGCAGCAGAGGTGAACCCAACAGGATCGCTGTGCAGCACATAAAATCTTTCAGTTGAAGAAAATAACATTTGCATCGATACTGAGTTAGTGTGGGAGTCAGACGGAAAATGTGTTGAGGAAAAAAGTCTCAAAATCTTAAGTGATAGACTACGTTGACTTACTGCAGTTGAGGCAATCCTCCCTTCCCCCTCCATTTTAAAGCTATTAATGTTTTGGGTTTGTTTGTGGGTCTTTTCCCTCATTTACTTTGATTAAGTTTGCCTTGGAGTGGGTGCTGATGCTCATGCCTGCATGCAGAACTGTCTTAACGCCTAGAGAACCCATCAAGAGGCATTCCCATTTTCCACAGTTAAGTCAAGAACTTCTACATTGTTGAGTGACTCACATTTCCCCATGAAGCATAGTGGATAAAGGGCCTTCAAAGTGTCTTATGAAGACAGCGATGGCCATTACGGTAAGAAGAGTTTGCAGGGAAACAAAAACAAAAACAAAAGAAAAAAAAGGGAAAAGAATGATTTTTACATAATGTTGAAGTACACTGTTGAGGTCAATGAATCCTGTAAAACAGCCAAGGAATTCTTCTTCTTTGTTTGTTTTTTTTTTGTTTTTTTTTTTTTTTTCCCCTTTCCTAGTACTGGATTTGCTTTTTAATTGAGTGGAATATGTGTAAGGAGATGATTAGGTGACCCATAGTCTTTCTGTAAGTGCTTTTTTATAAGCTTTGTGTGTGTGTATGAAAAATGTGATGTCATTATTGCTGTGAGGGCTCATGTTGTTTTTAAGTGAACTGTGATCTTGGTTCTGCTGGGTTATTGTATCTATTACCTTTATATAACATAGTATATAGTGTCTAATCTACAGATTTCTTGAACATCTCTTTGGTTGTTTTCTGCTAATAAAATGCAGGAGAAAAACATACATTTACTTCTGATAAATCATAGCATTCCTCTGCTTTAAATAAAATTCAATTTTTTTGGTAAAGTAGGTGAACTTCATCATGAAGAGTACTTTGAAAAACTAAATTATAAATTCCCAATCAGAGCCCAGTGATACTGGCCAAACAGTTTTGTTTGCTACAGTTTTGTTCACAAATATTTAAATAAAGAGATGCTGCCTTACCATTCTTACATGAACTTTGGAAACTCATCTAACGTTCTACAACCTTAGATCCCCCTAAATGCAGAATCACAGTGGTACTGACACTCTTTGGCTTATTTACGTTTTAACTTATTTATAGGAATGTTGCCTTGAATACTATTTAGCTGTATATATATTCAGTGATACATGTACATGGGTACACATATATGTGCACACAAAGGTTTATTAAGGCACATTTGGATTTGAATTACTTATTTGCAAGTAACTTCTGTGTAAATCTGAAAACAAATAGAAAAATGTCAATGTAAATTTACAAAATGACCTTTGCAATTTTTTCCACCTTTTGGCAACTCATGATTTAATATCACTCATATCAAAAAAAAAAGCTTTTGTCAAATCCATTCTCCAGGTCTCTTCAATGGCATAAAATTAGGCCAGTACAAGTACCTGACCAATGAGAAACTCCAGAAAGTGATTTTGGTTCTTCTAATCTAATAGTGGTTTTGCTTCAAAGTTATGCTCCAGCACAGAGCTTGGTGTTATACCACTAAATACAGGGGCACTGTATTCAGTTTAAATTGTAAAATTATGTGGTATAAACCTGAATTCGACTTATGTGTCATTTCTACAGCATAGTAACCTTTCCTGTTTTTCTAACCTTCAGTGAAGTGTAATGGGTTGTCAAACAGATCTCCTTATTAATTTCAAAAATGACTATGTCAGTTTTAAAAGTGATCTGTTATGGGACCTTGCAAATATATTGAGAGATAAAAATACTTTTAAAAACCCTTTTTTTTTAAGGAAAATCAGGCAAAGTATAATTTAGTTTCTGAGTAATGAAAAAGACAAATTCAATCAAACAAATTTGTTATATCTGTAGAAAGAACTATAGTTATGCAACAAGTATAGCCTCTATTCATCCATTTTTTTAATGTCTTTTTTTTTGACTTACAATAGTTTGCTTGCTTGGGGGATTTTTCTTCAGCATTAGAAGAATGGAAGAAATGTGCTCCTATCTTGTGGCGATTGATTAAAGTTTGGATCAACAGGGATATGTGAAAATATGTTTTCGTCCATAATTCACTGTTAGTATTCATATAGACTTTTTCCTTTACATCATAGTAACCTGAATAAAATAATTTTTGTTCCTGTGGCTTTGCCTTCTTTTTCTGTACTTGGCATTACTTGTTTAGTAAAATACATTAAGAATTTTCTTTAATTATGGCAAATGAATTGTTGATTTCCTCTAGATACTAATGATGCATGAGCTCCTGGAAATGAGCCGCCTGCTTTATTTTCATGTAATCTTGCAGGCTGTCTTCAAGATACAGAGATAGCTTTTCATATTCAGACAAAAATCTCATTAGCTTCAAGATGAGGCTTGTGTGAGGAAGAGAATATGTAGCACAGTGTGAATATTGGAGCTTTGGTACATGGGGAACATAACCTGGCGTCATACCAGGTTAGCAGTGAGCCTCAGCCTCCCCAGAGGGTGTGTGATTTCTTGACAACCAACTGTCTGGAGGTGAGATTTGCAGGGGAGACTGGATGAGTGTTGCAAACAGACATATTTAATAAGGAAGCTGGTCAGTAGCTGTTCTACTCAGGAACTTGGAAAAATCCCTAGAGGTGGCTATCTTTAGTTTTCGTGTACATGGGTAGTTTTGAGTCTTAAGATAATCACATCTTGCCAGAACATCAATATTCTCCTTAATTCTCCTAGTGTTTCTGCTAGACTGGAAAAAGAGTACAGTATTTTTGCTTCTGAAACTTTGTTAGAAACAAGCTGTGAAAGATTCTGAATATAGGATGAAAAGGTTTCACAACTTCAAAATACTGAGTCTCAATGAAGTTGCTGCAAAAGTTCTCCATGACATTATACTTCATAGAAGTCTTTTATATTCAACTCAGCTCCCCAAAGCCAAAGGAATTCCCTTGACTGCTGTAGTTTGTCTCAGCATTATGGCTGGGTTTTATTTCAAGTATAAACCAGTTTTGTCATTCACTGTTATTTTACCCAAGTCTCCCTCTGCCCTAGCTACTTAACCGTCCTTTTGACAGGATTTTCCATGGCCTGCATTTTACATATTTTTTCAGTATTTTGCACCATGATAGTCTGATTTTTTTCACTTTGCTTTCCTATGCTGGAAATGTGAATATTATTGTGTTCATAAAAAAAAGGTGGATGGCCAGAAAATTTGACTTGTGCATGTGCCATGCTGTTTTGATCTGTTGTGCTGATTCCTGCTTCAGTGTTTACTACATGTATAAGCAATGACCAAAATATTAAACTCATCTACTGTGATTAGACCTTAAACAGGAATTTTGGTAGAAAGCTTTAGTAGTTAGGGTTTTACTTGTTTGTCTAGTGTAATAACTAGCTCATTGCGTTATGAGGTACACTGCAAAAGGAGTTGGAAGATGTTAAATGCATCCTTAGTAACAGCCGTAATACATTAAATAGAGTCCATAAATGTATCTGATCTTTTTTGCGAGTAGTTGGAACTAAGGGTGTTGACAAAACTATTCTGAAATACCAAGAATTACCAAAATTCGGTTCATGAATGGGCACTTGCAGGTCCAGGAAAAAATGCTCAAGGCTGAAAAAAAGCACAATGTATTTTACAAAGTTAAGAAAATACATAACCAGTATTGGTGATCTACACTTCTCAGAATGACTTATTATATATGCACATTTATTCTTTTAGTTTATTTTTACTGAGACAGGGGTGGGTTTTGGTTTATTTGTTTTGGATTGGGCTGGGGTTTTTTGTTTTTGTTTGTTCCCCCCCCCCAGTTTGGCTCTGCAAAGGAAGGGCTTTCTCTTACCAGCACAGCCCAGGGAAATAAAAATATGAAGACAGATTGTTCCCATATCCAAATCCAAATCCAGCACCTGTTCTAAGCAGGGTAATTGCTCTCTTTTTAAAATGCCTGTTATTCACAGAGCTGACTGAGATACATGAATTCCTGTGGAAGTGGCATTTTATAAAGGACTCTGAAAAGAAGCGCCAACACTTTGATGAATAAAGATCTTGACCAGGAAAAGTAATTGTATGACCATAATCATTCAGACAAGAAGTGGAGCAATAGGATCTTATAACATGGCATATTGTAAAGAGAGTATGAGGGATGAAAATGATAGGTACTTATGCAAAGGGATTATAACTGTCCTGTGCCACTTTGTGGATCAGTCTTTTAGTCTCTCTGCTTATCTAGGCCATGGGATTACTCAAAAACACCTGGGAAGGAATGGACGCAGTCATTTAATCACAAATTGTAAGTACTGCTGCGGTAATTTTCCTGCAAATAGTACACAACATAATCAAGGCAGTTAGTATTTAATACTAGTTGGAGGATGAGCTGTGGAACGAACTCTGGAAAGACTGCATTGTTTTTATTATAAGTATTCTTGGTCTGTCTTTTAAAACACCTGAGATACAACATGAAACTCTCTTTTTATGTTTATCACCTTTTCTTCATGTTTGGGGAATTTAAATGGTAGAGTTTAATGAAGTAGATGCCGGAGGAGTCATTAAGTGATATTGTCTTGATTACATCTCAGCTACAAAGTTGAGACTCATTCTTATTCCTACTGCAAAGCAGATTACATTTGCTTTTCTTACTCAAACGCACTTTGCCCCTGAAATTCTTACCAAATAATGGAAGGCTGTGATTCTTCATAGAGCTTTCCTGTAGGTTTTTTGTCCTGGTGACAGTACAGGAACAGTTTAAAAAAACAAAACAAAAGAACCCCTAAAATAGCCAAAAGAAAATAAGACTATTCATTCAAGGCCTCAGAAGATGCTGGCAGAGGCTGCTGCAGACTGTGGCTCCTCTAGCTAAGATCCTTTATCTGCCCCTAATGCCTCAACACAAAAACAGGCAATCCACAGACGCTGCTGCGACTCAGTGCTGATGGGTTTCAGTTTCAAATACTCACAGTCGAGGTATAAACACCAGTGTGCATCTTCATGCTTGTAACACTGAGCATGTCAGCCTGTTCACTCTGGGCTGCAGAAATAATGGCAGAGTCTCTGCTTTTGCTTTACCCAGCTTTACACAGCAGAAAGAGTTACAACCAGTGGAATTTGTGTTCTTAATTTTTACAGATAAATGGATATTTTCTATATTTGGCTCATTGAAGCATTTATCAGTTAGGTTGATTGCAGCATGGGCAGGTATTTCTATGAGAAAAAGCAGTTTTAATTAAATGCCAGCTCTCAGGGTTAGTATGTCTTTAAAAGTTTGGATTTAATTTCCTGCCTCGAGGGAATGATACATTTTAGTTAACCCACCTCTTCTAGAAGAACCTGGCAGAGGCACTTTTTAGTCTTCAGGCTGTATCCAGTGCTCTTCTGTGTGCCTGCTTCCGCCGGGCAGTCTTTTACCACTTCTGTTATTATTTCCGCGGTAGAAATTGCATTTTCATTTACATAAATGGTTTTCCAAGACATAAGGAAAATGCTATTAAGATAATTCAGATCCCTGACTTATGAATGCAGCACGTCACAGCAGTATTTTCTGACCTTTGGTTGTCTCTGTAGTTGTACACACTTGCTAAAATAAATATGTTTTAAGGGCTTTTTATCCTCATTAACAATAAAACTGTGATGAAACTGTGCAACTTCATAAGTTTTAGGAAGGAAGATGTGGGGTTTGTTTTGTGGGTTTTTTTGGGGTTGTTTTTTATTTTTTTATTTTTCTTTCCTGGTTATGCTGCTTACAAGAAAGATTGTAAGTTTATTCAGGAAAAATATGGAAATATTTGAGTTGTTTGTTTGTTTGTTTGTTTGTTTTTTTAAGGTACTACATCTATTAATTTAAGTGATTCTTTTTCCCAACTGATATCACCAATATCTTATATATATATACTTATATATAACAATCTATAAAAGCAATACAATACTTAGATATTACAATACTTAAAAGGAATACAGTATTTAAAAACATCACTCTTAAATTATAAGCACTTGCATTTCAATGTCAAGGGATAAAAGATATTTCCATGTAAAATAAATTTAATGGAAATCAGTTTGATGTTATTTGTATTGTAATAGGAAGTTGGGTTATATCTTGTTACATTCAGGTGTAACACAGCCATTATGGAGGTAATTTTATATTTTTTTTTCAAAATGAAACATCCACATTAGACTGTGTATTTCATTAAGAAACAGAGAAGAGCTCCTCAGAACTGCTGGATGAGGTTACATGCTGTGGATTGTGAAATTCAAAGCCATATCCTGCTAGTGCATTAAAAATTTTCATGCTTATAGTGAATCAGTTCATCATCAGTCTGTAAATTGTGCTTGGAGAGGGAGTATATATTTAGAAATCAGCCTAGAAAAGGAGAGAGGAAAATGCTTCAGCATATGTGATTTATACTTGCTTTGTGTATTTGCTGGATATAGTTTTTCAGCATCTCCCTCTAAAATTTCTTGTTTTGCAGTGGTGAGTGAGATTTAGCATAGAGGGATGTGGAAGGGTGGAAATGACTCATGTTCCCCTTTGACAGCCTCAACCTCTACTTTTTTTTATATCCAGTTTCTGAAGATTTTTGTTTTAGCCTTTCTTTTCATTACTATTGCAAAATTTTGGTGTGATCACTTAAGTACCCTATTTGGAACCTCTATAATGCCATATAATACCTTATAATACCATAAAAAAGTATTAAAGCCAGACTTGACAGCAAGTTATGCCTTTTTTTAAATTTATTTAGGGGACTTTTCAACAGAGATTAAATGCAGTCACAGAACAGAAAGTTTAGGCTTCTAGGCTAGAACCTTCCTTCAGTTGGTAGTGATTAAAAGCTCATGGTGAAATGTGGTCTTTAGCATTTGGCAGGAGAGGCCAAAAGCATTAGGTTCTATAACTTTGTTGCACCGTTTTTTGTGTATGCAGTATAATGAATTTTTCTGTTTGTAGCTGTGTTTTAGGTATTACTCAATCACAAATTCTGTTCAAAATATGTATTACATAAGGTTTGGTTTTGGCAACAATGCATATAAATGATTTGTGAAAAGTTAATTTAAATAATGAGAAAATTTGTGATTGTGTTATGCTTTGAGCAGCCATTTTCTGATTCATTGGAGCTAGACTGTAAAATCTAAAATAACATTATAGATAGTATTAAATGTAAACCACCATATTCAAAAGTTTGTATTTTTTCAAACCACATTAATAGAAGAACCTATTTTGAAGATTCGATCCTTAAATCTCTATCTGCGTGTTCCTTGTTGTTATATGCCAGTTAGCAGTTAGATATGGGGAAACTATATGATATTAAAAGTTTCTCATTGTACTGCTGTCTATAATGTTTCCTCTTGAATGCCCCAAAAATGACAGCTTCTGTCTTGCCACATATATAATCTAAAAACCTATTTAACTGCCTTTTGCTTATGACCATTTTGAAAAGCAGTGCAAGACTAAAAATGTTATTGTATATGAACAGCAGCTTACTCTATTTTAAAATTTGTAAGTTATAGTCCAAGAGTTACATTGATTAGAATCGAGACAGTTGATTTGAGATGTCATTGACAATACTGATTGTACTATGAATTCACCTTTTATAGTAATTTTCTAATATTTCATCAAATCTTTTTCATTGGTGTATGTTAACTCCACAAATGTCTTAACAGAATGTTGTCACTCAATATCAGAACATCATAATGACCTTTTAATAATTTCTAATCTAGTAATTTGGAACAACTCATAAATTTTATCAAAATATTAAAACCAAATACTTTATTCTAAATCAGAGAGCAGTCCTCCTTTTTATGCCAGTCTCCCAAGATTTTCAGTTAGCTGGAAGCCTGCTTCTTTCTCACTATGGGTGCCAGTGGGCTCTGTATGCTCAGTACTAGGTTCATCCATCTGATACTCTTGCAGAAATTTGCAGAAGTGTTTAAAATGGAATTTTATTTTTAGAAATGGAACAATATTCATGTCTGTAGGGAATAACTTTCTGAATAATGAGAACCTGCTAGTTTTTTAGAGGCTTCAGTATATTCATCAAGTTATCCAGCTTTTGTCATTTTAAGTCAATTCTTTGAAATTAGGGTTTCATGATTTTCTGAGGGTAGCTAACTGTTTTCTCACTGCCACTTGCTTGTATGGGCTGCTAGGTCTTCTGTTACAATTGAATTCAGTTAAGTGTCATATGAATAAAACTTAACACTGTTAAGTTTAGAATATGTTTATATTTTCTAATCTGTGCTTTAAACATTAAAATAATTCTTACTTAAGGTAAAATAATAGCTTGGATCTTAGTTTACATGGAGGATGTCAAAGTTTTGTATTTCTGTGAAAAGGCTAGGGATCTTGCAGTGTCACTGGCCAGGGCTGTCCAGAAAGGATTGAACTATGCAATCCTCACATCCTAGGGAACACCAAAGGGGCTTGTGAAACTGTTATAAAGGCCTTGAAGACCAACTGTCTTTAAGACTAATCAGGAAGTTGCTGTGGTTATTAGTATTTAATGAGGTGGGAGTCAACCACAAGTAGCTGAAGGAAATGGGAGGAGCAGGCAAGTTTGCAAGGGATTGGGAAACATGTGTGATGAGATGGGAAAGTAAGGTGGATGTAGGAGTTTCTGCTTAGACCGTGTTTTTCACCCTGCCTGTGGCAGACGGGAGCCCTGAAGTTTAGTAAAAATAATAAGGGCATCAAAGATGTATTGTTGGTTATGGTAATCAGGCTTCTCCTGCATGGTGATGCCTAGAAAAACTGCACAGGTTTCAGTCTGGGAGGGACTGTCTGCTAATGCTGAGCTGCAGCTGTCCTTAATAATTTCCTTCTGTGTGCTATAATTGAGCATCATTCATTATCTGCTGTTCAATCAGTATCAACATCAAAGAGGAGATTTGTGTAATAATAGAAAAGTACAATTACTCTTACAGGCAGCAGAACTGAAAGCAGCCCAGCCTTGCTGGTGCCCATTTACCACTAATGGCTGGCTTCAGCTGTGGGGGGGCAAAGGCTAACATTGATCAGGTGAGGGAGCTGATCCCGTGAAGACCAGCTATGGTCTAGGGTTTAAACTGAGTAAATAGAGTGGTGTTTCTCCTATCTGGTGAGGCTAAAAATCTCTGAAATGAGCAAGCTTGGGCAGGCTCAGGCCAAGCAGGAGGATGGGTAGTATGGGTCTCCTTGCTGGGAGCTGTGATGGGCTGACTTCTCTTGTGGGATTGCTTAGTGACTCTGTAGAGGAATTCCTCTTATGTTTCCTGGAAAAAGACTACTGGGAAGAGAAACTGTCTTTCATAGGTAGAAATGAACAAATGAGGGGTCAAAAAAAAAGTTAAAAATTAAAGGCACTGTTAGACATGCTGGTTTGGGCAATGTATGGTATTGATGTGGTCTACACCAGCCAATTAGACATAAGAGCATTGTCATTTTCTGTTGTTACGACATCTCCATTTTGTACTCATTTGTAATTCAGAAAACCAAAATGAAGTAACGTGCATGTGAAGAAATACTAATATGCCTTTGGAAACTTATAAAACATAGCAGGAGGTACCTTCTTGCACCTGCTGAGGCGGCAGATCTGCCATGTCTCTCTGCCTTTTTGTCCAGCAGAAAGGGGAAAGATAAAAGAATATCCTTGCTGTGTACATGCAAGATGAACAAACCCAGGATCTCAGATCAAATAGGAAAGACTCCAAGTAATCTTTCCAGTGACATTCGCTCATTCAGTGGAGAAGCAGCCTTGCAGGGCTCTGCCTGGTGCATGTTGTGGCATCAGGTCCTGGGGAGGGGAAGAGAAGTCTTTAGGTGGTATTGTGTTCAAGTGCAAATTTTTTGCCTCACCTGCTATTTAGTTGGAGCTTAGTGGGAGCTCGTGTAGATTGTGAAGCCCTTGTGTAACATAACTCAGTTTTGTAAGCAGGCTGAAGTGGGATCTTCTGAGAAGTCCCTCCCAGACTTCTTTTCACAGAGAGTCTTACCACAGCAGTTTAATTTTGAGATAGTAAAGGCATGGGTAACTCTGGCAGAGAAATGTTTATGCTTGCTAGCTATAGATAGAAAAAAAAATATTTTCTGTGAGAGAAAGTTAGGATTGTCATACTAGTTCTGTTGTTAGATATTAATGTATTCTTTGGTCTCAGGCTGTACCATGAATGCAGGTGATACATTGCTACTACTGACAAATCTGAATGGCATCTGGCTGTAGTCAATAGGAGTTAAACATGTAACCACAAAGCATGTAACTAGTAGTTACAGGAGCATTCATTTAACATTTGTTATAAACCAGTGGGTTTTTTTCATAAGTAATATGGGAGCAGTTTACAGTTGAACTACTGTATAGACAAGAAGAACTGTGTAGCATCAGATGGAATACTTGGAGCTTCAGGCAGTTTTGTAAATGTATTCTATTACAAATAAGTTTCATAGTGTGTATTAAAAAGGAAGTGTATTTAAACCTTTATGGTCCATACCATGTTAGGTGGAATTACAGTACATTGCTACATTTCATTTCTGTAATTGTCTTATAAACTGGTAGTTTGTATTGTCCTGAAATCTGTGTTCAGCACATTTTAACACGAATTGTATTTTGGGCAGCTTATATAAGCTTTTTCGATTATCTCTTATGGGTATATGTACATATATGCGCTTAAAAAAAAATAAATCTCTATTAAAAAAGCATAAGAGTTCAACATCTTTGAATGACTCTGTGTACTGTTGAGAGGTTGAGAGGGGAGGAATCACGATCACCTCCCATGCAGTGATTATGAGTATGCACAGTGTTATTTTCCTATTGCTAATAGTTGTAGAAATATGTGATTATGAAACATGGTCTTTTCCTTTTATTTTTTTGTTTTTTTTCCATTCCTGTAGGAACTTGGAAGTAACAGCCCTCCACAGAGGAACTGGAAGGGAATTGCTATTGCGCTCCTGGTGATTCTAGTTGTTTGTTCACTCATCACTATGTCTGTCATTCTTTTAACCCCAGGTAACCTACTTCTTTATTTATCTTACTGAAGGTGTATGATTCATAGTGCACTCATTTAAATTAAATATAAATGTTAAAGTATCTCTTGCCCTTAAGAGTTTTTAACATCTGGTTACTATAAATTTGGTACCTGTAGGGATTCAAGTTACCAAAGGCCTTGTGGAGCAGAAGCATTTGGCTTTGACAGTAGGTCCTTAGGATTGTGCCAGCCTTGAGATGGCTACAAGCAATCCTTATTAGCCTCAGCAGGTGTGACCTGACTTTAAGATTTTGTCACTTGATGTAATTTCAAATTCACAGATGATCTAAGAGAAAGCTGTATGTCATGAAAAACTAATGCCGAGAATGCAACTTCTCACTGAATCAGTAGCATGCATCTTTCATGTGTACTTGCACAAGCTTCTTTCCTTTTCTTTCTCTCAAAAACAAAGAGAAGAAAAATTACTTAATGGTTCAGTTACAGAAAAAAACAGGATGAAAGACAAGTAGTAGACAAAAAAAGCAGTTGAACATATAAAATAGTTAAGTGTGGGGTTTTTTTGTTGTTTTTGTGGGGTGTTTTTGTTTTGTTTTTTTTTTTTGTTTGGTTTTGTGGTGGTTGTTGTTCCAATTTGATCTAGGTTCTTTTTCTAAAGGTTTTCTTTCTTCTGCTGGGACAGCAACCATTTAACTGTGTCTAGAAACCTAAAAGAAGGCAAAACTACACAAGTTTAAAAGAAAAATATCTTTGTTTTTTTTTCCTCAGATCTAAAGTTATTATTTAAAGCACTTGATTGGATGCCTAGATAGTAAATATTGCTGTGCAGATGTTCTGCCATGCAAGTGCCCAGGTTGTGTAACTGAAAAGGTTAATTAAGTGGTTTTTAGTTAAGTAATGGTTCCAGACAATTTGGCCACTGGATGAAATCATCAAGGGAAGCTGGGTCGGTCTGTGCATGATCAATTATAGTATTAGAAAGCTGCTGCCTGAAAGGAAGGTGGTGAGACTGAATAGAAAAGCATCAGAAAGCTTTGCTTGTTAGAGGGAATGAGACAGCTGGAGAGAGTATGTAGGAATACTATGGAATATTCTGTTTCCTGTTTTGCATAAGTATCTATTACATATGCATGGTGCTGTCCAAGGAATGACAAAGAAATGACTGTCCTTGTTTCTACTTAGAACATTTTGAGAACAATAAAAGCAAAATTGCACTGCTGTGTAGTCTCATCATATCAGAGTTTCTTCAAGGAATCATAAAAAACAGATGTTGAGGGCAAATGGCGGCCTTGTGGTCCTGGTACATTTTAAGACAGAAAACTGTCTTTCTTTTCCAGGAGAGGTAACTTTTTTTTTAAGGCTTGTAAAATCTCTAAAGTGTAATGCTGGAATCCACAATAGTAAACATCAGTTCTGCCTCTAATTTCTATATGTAATTGTTAATGATGTAGAAACATAAATTGAAGTCTTTGAAGGCACTTGTGGAAAAAAGAATAAGCAGCCTAGGGAAATCTAATTTATATTTTTTTTATTATTATTCTGTGTTAAAAAAGCTCAGAGAATTGCAACATCTCAAAATCCAGAGAGCGTGCTTGAAAATTGGATGTAAGCTGGGACCTACATTTCAGTTCAAGTCATGCAAGTGAAAACTAGTTCTGTCAGCTCAGATGTTCTGAGATATCCCATAGAGACTCTAAAGCTTGATATAAATAAAAACCTTTTTCCTAAAATTGTCTAGGTCTGTAAAACTGGGGTTTCTTGCAGGTCGGAAATGCTTTCCAAAAAAAGCTGTGGAGCTGTCTTGATTCTAATCAGTGCTGTTCCCCTTCACTTTTCATGATTAATTAGTTGGGGTTTTTTTAATTTTAAAAATATTCTGGTACTCTGCCAGTTTGCTGGCAGGTACTAAGCACTGTAGCTGAAGTTATATGGTCTTCAATATACGTATGGTCACTTTGGGATGTCTAGCATTCGAGGGGCGGGAAAACTTTCTCACAGGTCTGGCTATTGCAAGGTGCTCAGTTCTAACGTGCTACCAATCTGTTGTTATAAATACTTGGTTTTGAAAACTCTTCTCAGAAAATATAATATTTGTGAATTAGGATGTTCAGTGCAATAATGAGAATTGTCCTGTACTATCTTGGAATAGTTCAGAGTGCATTGCTTATTATTTCTAATAGTGTTTTGAGCATCAGAGACTTCTTTCCCTGTTTAGTTATGCCTGTACTGATGGGTCCTTTTTAGATTTCTTGTAAATTCCCCTAAAGACTGTACATCATGCTATTTCTTTTTATGGAGATGAAGGAACTTTGGATGGTGGTTGCTCAGAAGTCTAATTGTTTTGTTGAAAGTTTTGCAGAGGCAAAAGTGTATTTACTGATATGCCAAATCCAACAGAAATTCTCTTTTTTGCCTGCAGTTATTTATACATTGTCCACAATATAAGAAACTCTCAGGTCCCTGTGCACTTTAACAATTGTTATTTGACCTTACTCAAACTTTGAGCAATAGCTTTCATGCCTTTTAGGATGAAGGGATCAGGCTTCCATATAAAATAACAAACTTTTAAAAGAAAATTTTCTAAGTTACTTGCTGAAGGTGTCAAAGAGGCTTTAGGTTCCACTAAATATACGAGTGATATTAAAAGTAAACAGAAATTCTTGATTTTCATTTTTAGTGGTTTTCATTACATGAAATGGAACATGAATATACAACATTATGCAGGAACTGTTTTGAAAGAAGAGGTGTATTTTCGGCCACTAATATTTTAGCTTCTGTTAAAATACGTAATACCTGTGTGGCAATTCTCTTTGTGGGTTTAGTAAATTGTACCAACAAGATTAGTAATATTTTGGTCCCTTTATATTGCTTTTTATCTTTGATGATACTCAGAAACTTTATAAATGTATTAGTGTTATGAACAAAGAGATGGAAAACTGGAAGACTAAACCATTCAGTAATGGAAGGGATTAGTGGCAGAATCTCAATGGACTCCCAGTCCTGTAACCTCTTACTGTGGCTCAACAGCTCTCTGTGAACCTCTGTGGACTAAGGAGTAAATTGAAAAAAATAAACATTGCACCAAGTGGGTACAAATTACTACACTGCTCTGTAGCCAGGAGTAGAAGGCTTGCAGGCATGTATCCTGGCTAGTTTTTTGCAATGATAAAGAAACTGCATGAAGATACCATATAATGAGGTTACTCTTGTTAATGAAATAGACTAGAGTATGGAAAAACTTTGGAGCTTCAGGAGCCTGTCTGTTCTCTGGGAAAATTTAATTTTGCATCTAGTGATTTTTGGGTAATAATAGATGATTACTGGAGAAGTATTAAAGAGAGAACAAAAGAAGAAAATACTGTGGGATAAATTTATAGTTTCTTTATATTGGGAAATACAAATTTCTGAGATGCCATCATTTGGATTATATGTCAGTGTAACATAGGTATCTTTCTTGTTCTGCTTTTATTCTATTTCATGTTTTTGAAATTTTGTCACATAACAGCATATAGTGAAATATTCATAGGTAGATTTTCTGGGATCAGTGCCTCACTCCTGCCTTTAAATCAGCATAGTTTTGTGCTTTGCATCATGACAGTGCATTCCACATTGTAGGAATTACCTGAAGATCTATCTGATCGACGCTGTTGATCTGTATTTCAAAACTGAGAAATGCTCAACTGGAAGTACTAGCAGCTGGAACCCTTTATATGAAAAATCACTTAAGAACAGCCTAAGAGTTGTACAGACGTTGCCACCCCTGTACAGGTATTTTGCTGCAAGACTTGAGACTGTTTTTCATTCTGGAATGACAGCAGTTCTACTTCCATGCTAACTTAGTTTCTGAAAGTGAGGCAGACTCCAATGCTCTATGTGAAACTCCTTTACTGGGATGTTGATATTAACATTTGAACCATGCATGCTGATATACGGTAATTACTGTTGAGCAAAATGGCATCTAACTCTAATCATAGGCTCAGAGCAAATTCAGAGTTTGCTATCTCTTCATGAGTAGAAAAAAAAAAAAAAAAAAGGACAGTTCTGCAGAAAAAAATGCTTCAAGGAATATTTAGGTCATCCAAACTGACAGAAACTGCTTTTTTGAAATAGTTTTGAGTAAAATCAGGCTCGAGGAAGTGGGTCCTTTTATATCATATCCAGTAGATAAATCTTCTGTTTAGAACAGGGTTGGGACTGACCCCTCCGCAACATCTCTCATGCTATTCTTACAGTCATAGACAGCAAACTAAAAAATATTTATGCAGAAGTGGAGATTCATTACCAGAAGATTCAGGGTTTTGTTGAATGCTGCATAGGCTCCCTATACCTACTGTAAATTGACAAAAAGGATTTGATATCTGGCTACTTTATGGCAAGTTGTTTTTCTATTTCCATGCAAATATAATACAAACTATACTAATAGTTCATATACTAATTCCTAATTGCTGATAGAGCTGTTACATTGCATACAGTTTACTACTGTTTTGTTTTGTTTTTTTTCTCCCCCATTTAATTTAAATTCCTCATTGTTAAATGCCATGTCAGACGGCATTTAACATCAAGCCTTTATTCTAATTTCTAGTGTTTAGCCTTTTTGTTCCACAGAAAAGCCAGTAAGGAGTTTGAGTTTGTAATATACTACAGTACATCATTATTAGTTTTATTTGCTAAGGTAGAAGGTAAATTTTATGAGGTGTATAGACTACATTTAACCTGAAAAAATAATATCCTATAAACTCATGGAAGGTAATGAGGCTATTAATTTCTCCTTTTGCAGTCTTACAGTTTCATAAGCACAAACAGGTCTGTCATTTTGAACAAATACACACCAGTCATTGAACTGTTGTTAGTTTCATGTATAGTTAAAAAGTATCGATTTAGGTTTTAGTGTTTGGTTTTGTTTGTATCTTCTGTTATCTGTGTTCACTTTCTATATGTAATATATATAATTTCAGACCAATGTCTATAAATCTGTGGGAAATAGTGTGAGGACAGGGGAAATACAATTCCTTCAAGGAAGCATTCAGTAAATTTAAAATGGAAATGAAAAAAAAAAGATAGTAGATGGTTTGGTAATTTGGCAATAAAGTGCATTATTTAAAATAAAACAAGTTCTTCATAGAATCATAGAATGTTGTAGGTTGGAAGGGACCTTAAAGATCATATAGCTTCAACCCCCCTTCCATGGGCAGGGATACCTTCCTCTAGATCAGGTTGCTCAAAGCCCCATCCAGCCTGCCCTTGAAAGCATTCTCTGCCCATCCTGTATTTGCGCTTCTGATTGTGCCGACCCAGATGCAATACCTTGCACTTGGCCTTGTTGATCTTCAGGAGTTTTGCATTGGCTCACCTCTCCAGCCTGTCAAGGTCCCTCTGGATGACATTCCTTCCCTCCAGCAGGTTGACGGCCCCACACAGCTTGGTGTCATCAGCAAACCTGCTGATGGTGCACTCAACCCTACTGTCCACGTTGCTGACAAAAATGTTAAACAGTGCAAGTCCAGTACTGACCCCTGAGGAGCACTGGTTGTCGCTGGTCTCCTCTTGGACATTGAGCTGTTGACCACAACACTTTGCATGCAGCCAATTCCTTATATACCAAATGGTCCATCTCTCAAATCTGTGCCTGTCTACTTTACAGATAAGGATGTCATGAAGGACAATTTCAAATCATAGAATGATTTGGGTTGGAAAGGACCTTAAGATCATCTAGTTCCAAGCCCCTGCCATGGGCAGGGATGCCTCAGACTAGACCATGTCAACCAAGACTCTGTCCAACCTGGCCTTGAACACTGCCAGGTATGGCGTATTTACCACTTCTTTGGGCAACCCATTCCAATGCTTCACCACCCTCACAGTAAAGAACTTCTTCCTTTCATCTAACAACTGCACCTGCTTAAGTTTAAACCCATTATCCCTTGTCCTGTCACTACGGTCCCCTATGAAGAGTGCCTCTCCACCGTCATTGTAAACCCCCTTCAGATATTGTAAGGCTGCTATGAGGTCTCCATGCTTCTCTTCTCCAGGTTGAACGGCCCTAATTTTCTCAGCCTGTTTTCATATGGGACATGCTCAAGCCCTCCTCTGGACTTATTCCAACAGTTCCATGTCCTTTTTGTGCTGGTCACGTTCCTTTTGAAGCAACCCCAGAAAGATGGTTGCTTTTTGGGCTGCGAGCATACACTGCCAGCTCATGTTAAATTTCTCATCAACCAACACCCTCAAGTCCTTCTCTGCAGGGCTGCTTTGAATAACTTCTCTGCTCAACTTGTAGCAGTGCCTGGGATTGCCCCAACTCAGGTGCAGGGCCTTGCACTTTACTCTGTTGAACTTCATGAGGTTGGCATTGGCCCATCTCAAGTGTGTCAAGGTCCCTCTGGATGGCATTCCATCCCTCCAGCATATCAACCAAACCACACAGCTTATTGTCTTTGGCAAACTTGCTGAGGGTGAATCAATTCCACTGTCCATGTCACTAACAAAGATGTTGAACAGGATCGGTCCCAGTATTGATGCCTGAGGGACACCACTCCTTACCAGTCTCCATTTGGACATTGAGCCATTGACCACAACTCTTTGTGTGCGGCCATCCAGCCAGTTCTTTATCCACCGAGTGGTCCATCCATCAAGTTTATGTCTCTCCAGTTTAGAAACGAGGATGTCATGTGGGACAGTGTTGAATGCTCTGCACAAGTCCAGGTAGATGATGCCGACTTCTTTGCCCCCCTGCATCAGTTCCGTAGCCCCATTATAGTAGGCTACCAAATTGGTCAGGCAGGATTTCCCCTTAGTGAAGCCATGTTGGCTGTCACCAAGCACCTTGTTGCTTTTCATGTGCCTTAGCGTGCTTTCCAGGATTATATGTTCCATGATGCCTTCTTGAAAATGGGGGTTATATTTCTCTTTTTCCAGTTGTCAAATGCTTTGCACAAGTCCAGGTAGATAATGACAGTCATCCCTTAACCACCAGGCACCAAGGTGAGACTGACTGGTCTGTAGTTCCCTGGGTCTTGTGTTTTTTTTTTTTCTTTTTAAAAACTGGGTTTATATTTCCCCTTTTCCAGTCAGCAGGAACTTCACTGTACTGCTACAACTTCACAAATATGATGGATAATAGCTTGGCAACTTCGCTGGCCAGTTCCCTCGGGGCTCATGGATGCATCTTCTCAGGTTCCATGGACTTGTGCAACTTCAGGTTCCATAGATGGCCTTGAACCTGGTTTTCTCTTACAACATTTCTTCATTCTCCCAGTGGCTGCCTTTCCCTGCCGCAACTTGGGCAGCGGGGCTGGAGCGCTTGCTGGTGAAGACTGAGGCAAAAAAGTTGTTGAGTAACTCAGCCTTTTCCTTATCATAGTTACCAGGTCTCCAGTTTCCTTCCAGAGAGGTCCTGTAATTTTCCTTAGTCTACCTTTCATGACCAACATACCTAGAGAAGTTTTAATTGTTGCGCTTGACATCCCTGGCCAGATTTAATTTTATCAGGGCAATAGCTTTCCTAACCTGATCCCTGGCTGCTCAGATAATTTCTCTGTGTTCCTTCCAGGTAACCTGTCCTTGCTGCCACTCTCCGTAGGCTTCTTTTTGTACTGGAGTTTCTCCAGGAGCTCTTTGTGAATTAGATAAAAGGCAGAGAGCAGAGCTGGTATACCTTACTACTTTGACAGCTTTACTGTACACAGTAGATGTATTTAGTGATTTATATTAAAACAGTTAATAAAAAAACAAACCAAACCAAAACCCTGTGAAAACTAAACTGGTTTTGATAAGACAATTTTTGGTAACATAACTGTTTGTGTGAGCCTGATTGATAGTTGGCAAACTGACAGAATATAAAGGGTCACAATAAACAGAGATAGACTCAGTAAAAGTTAGAAGCAGAATCTTTTTTGGGGTCACAAACAGCATCAGGAGCAGTGTGTGTTGAATCAAAATAGGTGATGGCAAACAGCTTGTTGAGGGTCGATAGTCAGCAAGGTTATGGAGAAGGGAGAAAATGAGTCTATGAAAAACCCAGTATTTGGTGCTGGTAGGTTAGATGTAATGTTTTGAAGACAGAGAATGTATTTGTGGAGCTGAGTAGCGCATATATAACAACATGTGCTTACTTTGAAGATAAAAACTCTGTGTGTGGCAGGAGCAAGAGCTAATAAGGTCTCATGATGTGTAAACAGTGCAATTAAGTATAAATCATGAGAGATAATGTTACTTTGCTGTAAATCTCTAGTGAGACTGCAGTTGGCATATTGTGTCCTATGCTGTACTTGGAGGCTAAAAAATACAACCCAAACAGGTTATTTTGATCCCTGAAAGGTAGGAGGAGGGCAAGAAGATTATTTAAGGATTAGAACGTTTGTCCTATGTGAGAAGATCTGAACAACTTTTCATGCTTGACCTCATAAGACATCAAGTGAAGGGAGAGTTGATTACAGTCAGTAAATGCTTACTGGGGCCCTGCTGAGACCTGGAAGGCAGGTGGCATGCAAAAAGCAGCAACTCTGTGGAGTAAGCAGCTGTGAGGGCCTTGTGTCTATCATAAATTTATGATGTACATTAAAAAGGAGTTTCTCTTCAATACAGCAAGGATGCACCTTATTAATAGTAGCTGAAGAACTGAAGTGGCTGCACCAGGCAGTGCCGACATATGAAAGCAAAAAAAATCATGTTGTTATTTATTCCAGTAAGCTTTCAGCTGAGCCTGAAATTGAGAAATTTGGCTGAATAAAGACCAATAATGAAACTGTGATAGACTTTATTCACTGTGAAGGGGTCATATTTTCATCTGAAATGTACTACAGGATGCAACATTTACAAAGCACATTTCTTTGTTAAAGATATGCTCATAACTTATTGGGTTGCCATAAAGATAACAAGATTACTTAACTGCTGTGATTCTAGATAGTCTTTTTCTATAGGTCATCAGCAGCACTGTTTAGTATCAGCAATCTGTAAGGACAAACTCTGACTAACAAAAAGATCCTCTTGTAGAGAAGGAGGATGCCTAGCACATTGGAAGGGAAAGCTCATAGAGCAGAGAAATACTGCAGTAATCTATGGAAAACCTGCCCAGTAACAATGAAATGATTGAAAGATCTGACTGGGCATCTGTCTGGCTCATTGTGTTAGGAAATGCATAAGTGCATATTTTTCCTAGCGCACAGGCGACATGTAATGCAGCTTTTGTCAGCTGCTATTCTAAATAGCCTAAAACAGGTGAAGTGCGTAGCTACCATCAGTGAATATTCATTGGAAACCTTCTGTTTTGACAGCAAAACTTTTGCTTTAAAAGTACTTCTGATTTCACATGTTAGTGTGACTATTCACTATTGAATCTCAGTTACTTATGATTTCGTTAACCTACAGCGCAAGTAGAATTTAGCAGAGCTTCTTTTTCCTTTCCTGAACCATGGAGATTATTTTAGGAGCTGACAACTTATTATTTTGTTTAGAAAATCAATGTTAGCTAGTGTTCAGAAGTGCAAGATTCCTGGGTTCTATCATATTTGGGAAAAACACAAGGCTGTTAGCCAATATGATGTTGTGCTTGTCACTAGAGAGTAAGCACAGATTAGTAAATGTGCACATAAATATATATATTAACATTTTAATTTATAGAATAAGTGAAATTGGTTCCAAATTCACTTACAGGAGTATCTTAGTTTCTGTCTGTGTAAGGTGATCAATTCACCTACATTATTTGGCTGTCAGGAAATTTTTGTACTGGTTTGTAATCAAACTTCTCTTGTGGTGTAGGGCTGTGGCAGGAAGGACCTTTGCCACTTAGAGTCCTGGTATAATAAATAGCCAAGCACTACATTCTTCAGTTGTCCCAGCCTGAGGTATCAATGCTTTGTTCTCTGAAGCTCTACTGAAGAAAAATGAAATGTTTTCTCGAAGTGAGAAAAAAAAAAAAAAATGAGGAAGGTGTTGGTTATTGATTTTATCAGGACATTGTGCTCTGTTTCTATAATTCTAATGTTTTCCAAATTACACTGAATACATTGGTTTTAATAACTATCTAAAATGATCTTGTTATGTTTATTTTAGATGAACTTGCAAATTCATCAGAAACCCGATTGTCCTTGGAAGATCTCTTCAGAAAAGAGTTCGTAGTTCATAATCCAGAAGCCAAATGGATTAATGGTAGGTGTATAATCTTTCATGTAACTTGAAACTGGGTAATAGTTTTGAGTGCTGAATATCCTGGCTCTGAGAAAGAATCAGTTAAAATTTCAAACTCTCTTGTAATTGGCCAGTGTCTCAGTTTTCCTTGTAGTTCTAAATCATGTCTACTTCATTAATTTTTTGAAGTGGCTTTCTAATTTTAAAGCTCCATCTAGTAGAAACTCACTAAAGTTTTCTGTTTATGCTACTGCCTCACTTTGAAATAGAGTTGAATTGTTTTTAAGAACTGGATCTTGTTTATGGATTCACAAAAAGTTCTATTCATAAAATAAAATTGTTCTACTAGTATCAGAACTTTGTGGTTCTTCACATCTGGTGTGAATTCTTTAATATTTATGTGTATTCGTACAGCTTATTTAATTTACTTTATGTAATTGTATTTAATATTCTACTTTATTCAGTGATTTATAAATGGTATGCAGATTCCCAAAGAATTTGTGTAACAGTTGTAATGTAAAAAAGAAAACAAATTCGAACTATTTGTTTCAACTCATTGAGCTTTTCCCTTGATCACATGGGTTGTTCACATTCTTTCTGTTTGCAAGAAATGCAGAAGTAGCACAAAAACAACCATCTGTTTTCTGTCCTTATAGTTGGATCTTTGTATTACTCCATGTATTAATAAAAGGAATAACAATAGGCTTTGTGCAAAATAGAGTACTGTTAAGGAGTGTTCTATGGAAGGTAGGATTTTGGAAGTTTGGTGAGTGCATATGTAAATCCAGGATAACTTTGTCCAGGAAGTAAAAATTCAATTATATTAATCAACTATGGTCTTAAGTGATAACTAGAACGTGGTTTTCATTTGTAGGAAGCTATATGATTCGTTCAATTATTGCTTTATGAAATGGATTTCAAAGAATGAAATGGTTCTAACAAGAGTAAGTGCATTTCAAAAAAAAAAAAAGGCTAAAAGGGAGAAAAGTAAATAAAACATGGATTTTATTGTATTTTTTAACTCTATTCTACATCTTGTGATAAGATAAAAGCTTCCTTTAAGAGTTTTCCAGATGTATTAAAAAGGAATGTAGGATTTGGTGCTACACTCCTGCGTGGATACCTGTTTCTTTTGGGCTCTTCAAAATCCATGTTAGGAAACTCATATTGGGGAAGACAATTTTACCAGTATCATGCAAAAAACAGAGGTCATAAGCAGTCTACTCTAAAAGCTGTGGGGTTGTACAGTTATGACCTTTTCCATTTATTGAAAATAATATTAGAAACGCTATTTAATAAAGAAAGGCGCTGTGTTTTACTGGCAGCACAGTTGTACTAATATCCAGTCTCTCTGCAGAGCTGGTTTTCTCAGCCAATATGAGAACTCCTAAGCTTGCAGTTAGGTGTTTTCCTGTGTTTATTTGTGAAAGAAACAATAAGGTCCAGGGGTACAAAAAAAAGGGAAAGAATGGACATTTTCTGATTAGAATGTGTGTGTGGAAACTGAAAAAAAAAGTGGTTATAATGGAGGATTTTAATAATTATTTAGTATGTTTGATAAACATAGAAAATTATGTATAGATATTTTGGTGGGGTTTTATTTTTACTTTTTTTTTTTTCCCTTTCTTCATTTATTTTGAAAATTCCCAGTATGGTCAATGAAATCAGTGCCTTGGATGATTAAAAAAAATGAAGAGGAGTCTTGCAAAGCAACGTTTCTTCTTCCTGTTTCTAGTTTTATTTTTAAGATTTAGGATTAAGATTATATTTTCTTTCCTGTCATGGTAACGTTGCAGTGGTGGCATTATATGCATGGAGAATGAAATATATAACTTAGGATTCAGCATTCAATACTGTGGAGCTGCGAGAAAGCATTTGGCACTTTCTTTGGATATTGGCAGAGTAAATGGACTCTATACAGGAAGATTTTAGCCAAAAGTAAGTAGCTACTTACTACTACTTTTTGCTTCTCTTGGGACAGCATAATTTGTATCCAGCTGAAAGTTTTATCATCTTGACTTCCTGGTAAGGGACAGGGATAGAGATTGAAAAAGTGATTCATGCTGTAAGCAGTTTCTGCAGGGTCTAGAGAATACTTTGTAGAAAAAATCACTGATTTAAGGATTTCAAGTGCTGGATGGATCACTGTGTTCTTAGGTAAGGTCTAGTATTTAACCTCTGCCATTTAATTAAACTTTCTATGCTGATGTTTGAATTTCTTAGACATTTCTCAAACACAATGTTATTTCTTCCTTGTTTGCAAGTTCCTCCACCCCAAAAATTGTCCCCACATAGTTATTTCTAGTCTACTCTTTAATAAGAAAAGCTCTTGCATACAGATGTCTTTACAGTTCATCTCCTTTTCTGCTTGAAACTGAGTCCACAATATTATGTACTTGCACCAAAGTTGATAACTATGTAAATGCTTGAAGCTGCAGGGGAAATGTCCTTTATCTGAGATAATCTTCTGTTGCCAAAGAAAATAAAAGAAAAATTTTGAGCTACTTTTAAAAGTGACAAAATGTATTCACAATTAATGTAATTGCAGGATGTATCTACACAGGTATCTTTCAGATTACTTTCACCTTTTTTTCTTTTTTGTTCTTTTTATATTTTTTATGTTTTGTTTTATTTCAAACAAAGGTTTGAGTTGGGTTTTGGTTGGTTGGATTTTTTGTGTTTTTTTTTTTTAAACCTTGGTTGTTTGTTTGTTTGTTTGTTTTTGTAGAATTTACAAAGGAAAAAAGAAAATGCAGATGATGGCTAGCTAGTATTTTTCTTGCAAAGAATAACTTCGTAGCTTACTAAATTTTTCAATTATAAATCTGATCACTTCAACTGTATTTAAAAGGTCATGGTGAAGAGTATACACAGCCATCAATTATTTTAATCCGTGTCAGTCTGAAAGTGTTTGGTTTCAGGATGCCTTCCAGTTTCTTGGCATAGTTTCGAAGATGTTAAATGAGAGAGCATCTTCCCTTAGCATTATTGATCTTCAGGTTTTCTAACAGAAGGTGGGAATTTAAAATGCTGCTAGTAAACAATAAAAGTACTTAAATCTGACAGCACATTAGTACTGATAAGAGCTTTGCATTAGGTGGCAAAATGGCTTGGTTTACTTACGTACAAAACCACAGTGTAGTTTAACATATCCAGAGTAATTAAGTTTAACTGAGTTAAACTTCCCCTATGCTTTTCCTTGCCAAAAAAACTTTTTAAGAGATGTAATGTATTTCATATTTTTCCTGTCTTGGATTCTGACCATTTTTCAACAAGGAGCAGTCTCTGCTTCAGGTCGAGCATAGCATCTCATGTCATGATCACACTTTGCTTGTGCATGCATGCTAGTACAGTATATTTAATGGAAGATGACAATAAATGTATCGTTGTATTAGTTGTTCATAAACAATGACAATATGAGCAGTCTGAAGCTGGATCTTTGAACCATACTGAAGCATTTTTTCAGGATGTTTTCTTAATTTCTGTTAAATTACTTAGAAATATGTATGCTGGCCTGTGAGAAATACAGAGGGCTCAGAGGGTTTGCAGTCTAATCCCTAGATCTTTGGTAGTGTTCTTGTGTCTCTTATTACCAGGGGCTCTGGCTGTTAATGACAATGAAACTCAGAATCTTTGCCTATATTCCTTTGGTGAATATGGCTGTTACTGTTTGGATAATCTTTGCTAACCTTTACTATATGTGATAGAGTGCATTGACTCCCTGTTTGTGTTCTGTTAGATGGGTATATAGTCAACACAATCATGAAAATTTTCATATATTTGAATGAAAAGGTGTTGAGAATGACCTGAAGTCTGAATAGTGGCCTGCAGCAGGCTGTGTCCTGGAATCCTGTCTTGTGCTAAAGCTCAGCAAATCACCTGAGTAGGTACATATATGCTTCACAGAACCAGGAAGGATATAGGCATCTGCTGAGGGTTGTAAAGTGCTTTCCTGAGATTGTGAGAAAATTAAATATTTCTCGCTGTCTTGCTTCCCTCTGGAGCCACCTGTTTGTTACTGTATTCAGTTACCCTTACAACACCATGTCACAGGAAAAGTGTAGGGTAACATGTATGGCTGGGCAGCATCACATCTCTTCAGGCAAATGCAGTCCTGCTGATGCAATAGTTAAAAATTTTGGAGCAGTGAGGGAGAGGACTGAGAAGGTGGCAGGTGCCAGTGCAGGGGGAAGGGCTTCCAGTAGCACTTCAGGGAGGGGAGTGATCTTTGAGAGGGCAAGAGATAATAGCAGAGATTTTCTCATCCTGTAGGACTCTACAAAGCAAGCTCATCTCACAAGCAGCAGCCTTGTCTGGCTTTGGGAGGAAGAGAGAAAATAAGGAAGTCATTGGGAAGTCAGAAGCAGTAGGGAAGGAAAACTTTGACCTTTGTGCCAAGGGAAAGGACTTGGAGGGGATAAGGTGCAAACTTGTGTTTCAAGAAGGGTTTCCTGCCTCATGGAAGCTGCATTTTCTCTAAATATCAATCTTTTTCCTGCTTCCCTATGCTGTATCAGACAGGAGCTGCTAATCCATACTCTGTGTCTCAAGCAGGCGGCTGCTGGGGCAGGCTGCTGTCCCTAGCAAACTACTACCCTGCTGCCTGCCAAACTGGTGGCTGCTGCTGGAGGTGGGTGGTCGCTGCCCTGTCCATGGAGGAATTGCAGCTCCCTGCTAAAGCAGGACTGTGTATGTGTGTGGAGGGAAGGCAGACACAGGGAGGCGGTTGGTGCTCACGTCCTCTGCGGCAGATGGCACAGAGAACCCTAAAATAGTTGGGGGTAGGTTTGTCCCTTGAAGTCATCCTGGTGAACACAGCTCTATTCTTTGACTAATCAAAGCGAGTATAAATGCACCATTTTGATGGGAGATTTCTGGAGAAAATGTACATTTGTACCTATTTCTTCTTTTGTAAAAGCCTATTTTTGGAATGAGGTTTATAAACTTATCCAGCAAAAAATCCTAGATTGTGCTGGCAATCTCAGCAGGTGTAACGTTTTAGGATTTAATTTCTAAAAGCAAATAATTTTTCATGCAGATATGTTTTCAAGGCAAAAACTCTTCAATACCTTTTATTTTCCCCCTTTTTACAGTTTTAATGTGTTTTTTTTTTGTTGATCATAATAAAACACTCTCAAGTCAGAAATATTTTTGCTCCTGAAAGTAGTGCCTTGAGAACAGCATCAAAGCAAAAGATGTTTGGGTTTTTTTTTTAACTCAGGTTCTTGTATTTACTTGTTTTATTTTTGGTTTTATATTGCTCCTAGATTTCCTGTATTAGCTTCAGCTTTCGTTTTCTGAGTAATATTTACTAGTTCTGATGTGAGCATCTTTGTTTCATATTTAGTTTCATGCATCAGTTTTATCAGCATGGAGGAAAAAAGAATGGGTGATGCCTGCCCTTTTGAAAATCAGTGAAACCAGGGCACTGGTTTATGGAGAAAATCCCTCTTCCCCCTTCACGTTTTATTTTGCAAACATTTATTGTGTTTAGTAGAGTAGTGGGGTTTTGTGGGTTTATTTTATTTTATTTATTTTATTTTTTATTCAGGAGGAAATATTAAACCATTTTTGCTCTACAGTTGAGCAGTCAGTCACTTCACTGCAATAGACTATGTATTAGCATGGAAAATATCACCCGGCTGAAAAAGTATTATTAGTTCTCACGGCATGTTTGGTTTCCTTAAAGAGCAAATGAGACAGTTTGCTGTTTAAAAAAAATAGAGATAGTGGCTTCACGTAGATTTAATTGTGGCTGTCCCTAGCACCTTTCGCATACTGTACACTACTTTTACCACCTGGGGATGAAATGTGTAGACAGTGGCGTTCTCTTGAGCTGGTGTTTTCCTTGAGTCTGTGTTGGTTCCTGTCTATTCTGAAAATTAAATTAAAAAAAATGATTCTGGGAAACCTGGATTAAAGATGGTAGAAATTGATTTAAAAATTGTGGATGATAAAAATGGAAGTGGTTTGGAAGCACAACACACAGTACCACATGTGCCAATTTCGTGCACGAAACCATTGTTTAAAGCATTTGACAATTTTTCAGTTTTTAAAGGAAGCTTTTCCTGTGCAAAAGAGGCAAATATGAACTTTATTTATCACAGCTGAGCATATAATGTTTGCCAATAGATATGGGCCAAGTTCAAGAAGTCAGTCCATCACTGATACAAAAGAAGGCAGATTCTGCTCCAGAAAGTTGTTGCTGAATTGGAATCAATAAACTGGCAAATATCTCTATTAGAATTGCATATCTCTATATGTTGGCATTACTCATGTCATTTATGGTGGATATTAAGAGTGAAGTCTTATATTTTTTTTCCCCATCCCTTAATGAGATGAGTGTCTGAAGTGGTAAGACTGGAGTGCAGTCATTGTGTACAAGTGCATTTTCAGTGTACCAGGAACTGTATGATTATGGTGCTCAGATATTTAGGTTCTAATAAGATGCATTAATGCTCTGTCAGGGACTTGGTTAGAAGTGAAGAGAGGTATATTCAGTGGCGCTCTTGCCAGCTCTGCATATAGCTTTCATTATTTATCTGAATCTGTAGCTCTGCAAAGCCTGAAGCTGAAAGCCAGGCCAGGGAGTATTTTTGTTGTCTGTGGTTCAGTGTGAAGGGTTCATTTCTGAAAGGCAGCAGAGGGTCGTTTGACTTTGATTCTGTGTGCAGGGAAAAGCAACACATAGAAGAGCAAGTAAAAAAACAAATCCTAGATAACACTCCAATCTTTAGAGGCTTTTAGCTAAAAATCCTCTATCATAGAAGTCTAGCAGTGGTGTGAATTATGCACCCAGTTTTTGCCAAGTCTGAAGACTACGTTTTGGAAAATCCAGAATATTTGGAGAGCTTTATAGAGTGTCTCTAGGCTGGCTGAAATTTCTTTCAGAAACTGCTAAAAAGGGAAATAAAAGTTTTGATTGGTGCTGTTCCACTGATTTATTAAATAATTTGTTAAATAATTTAATGTTATGGAATGGATGGGATGATTTAATCCTCTCATTAGAGAGTTGCAAGTATAGGAGTTTGAGGCTGTACTTGCACTGATGCTGAAGACTTACCTACGAGCCAGCTGTTGGTGGGTAATTGGTCATTCAGGCTAAGGCTGTGAGGTAGCCAGGCTTGATACCAGGTGCAATGTGCCTCCCTGAGTCTTTTGGTGCAGGAACTGTGGCTTCTCAAACAGTGGCCAAACTTTTTGGTTTAGGAAGAATTTTGATTTTCTTGTTTGGGTGGTTTGTGGGGTTTTTTTTCTGTGTGTGTGTGGTTTTTTTTTTTTTGTTTGTTTTGTTTGTTTTGGTTTGTGTTCTTTTGTGATTTGGGTTGGTTTTGGTTTTGTTGTTTTGGGGTTTTTTTTTTGGGGAGGCATTAAGTTTAGGTACAGTAAGTCTCTGGTTTTGTTTTCTTTGCATTTATCCTGTTAAATAATGAATTTATTTTAAAATATTGCATATGAAGAATGCATGTAAAGCAGAATATAAATACTGTGAGGTGCATAAAGCTACAAAAGCGTTAGACTGAACATGAAAGAGAAACTGAAGCAAATTATTTTATCAAATATTTTAAATAGGATTGCAAATAAGAAAGTATGAAACAATTTGGGTTGCAGCTGTACGTGAATGTATACACACCCTTAAAAACCAGGATGGGAAAAAGCCTGTATTTTTTGTCTGCATGAAAGTGAGGATTTCATCCAATTTCTCTAAGGATTTATCAGGAAAAAAAGGCGGTTTTTTTCATCAGTAATTATTATCACAAAGCAATACTAACTTTCTTCCATGAAGCAGAGGTTGTGCCTCAGATTCAGCAATTTGTTCGGGTGAGTCAATCTCACCAGTACAGATGTCATGTCCTAGCAGCTGTGGGACACTCACTAGGATTGCAGCAGAGCTCTCCCCTTTGAGCAGAAGGCCAGAGGATTACTGTTCCTTTGATCCTCTGATTCTCCACCTTGGTGGGATGAGCAGTTGGATAGCCTACTACTCAGGAAGGTGTTTTGTTCTCCTCATTAAAATTCTTTGCTTCATCGGCTGTAACACAGTAGAATTTTTCCTTCAGTTATTTTTTCCTCTAGACTGTATGCAGGCTAACCTTTAAATAATGCTACTTAGTGGCTATTTTAACTGATGTCCCCTACTTGACCACACTATTAGGATTAGCTGCATGCACTATACTTCTTTCTGCTCTAATATTGATGTCTCTAAGGTACCACATCTTGCTTAGAAGTAGTCTTGGGTAATTTCTGCTCAGATCAACTATGTTAAGCCCCATTGCTACGTCAACACTGGTGCCAGTGTTAGTGATTCTTAACAAGCACTAAATTAACTTGTGTCACCAGTGTATTTTGTAAGTTACTTCTTAATGCACCTTCACAAATATTCTTCGTACATTAATACAATATTGCATTAGTTGTGACCTCTACACTGTCTTGTAGCTGTCTTCCCTTGTGCATTACCATTATTGATTGCAGAACTTTTGGGTCTGGTGTTTTTCACTAGACATTTTGTACTTCCTCCATAGAGTACCTGAAATTTACTTTCTTGAATTTATTTTTTCATGTGTGGGACAAAATCCACAGATTGGGATATAAGTTAAGAAAAAATGAAATCAAGTCTTCTAACCTAGTGGAAAATCAAACTACCTGTTGCTACCTTTAGTCAAAAATACAGCTAATTATTGCAGTGCTTCTTAAAATATGTCCCTATTGATATTTTTGCTTATTCCACATCCCAAAGCATGAAGAATTTAAAGATAGCAATATACTTGGCCTCTGCCTATGTAAACATTTTCTAAGTACCTGTTGCATAAGGTACTGTATGTCGAAAGAGGTTGGTAGAATGTTTTGCATTTTCCAAGCCATATTTATAGATGCTAGCCTAATGTTGAAGGGTTAAGTACACCAGTTCAGTATGCGAACCTCTAGGAAAGTGGACCAGATACTTAATAAATCTTGATTCTCCCTGTTTGTTGAAGCAGAAGTCTCCTGAGTGTAGTGCATGTACTGAGGTTGCTATGCTGGTTACCATAGCAATGTCCATGAAAGTGTGAGATCTTTTCTCAGTAATACATTTTTGACTAAGAAAGCAGTCCTTAATATGATGAACAAGTGTAAACTGCATGTGCTACATCATTACTCTTAGGATGCTGCCCTACTACATGAGCAAACCTGAACAGTGGATTGTGAGTTTTGGAAGGATAATAGATGGTGGGTGCTATACAACAGACTTGTGAGTTCCCCTCCAGAATGCCACACATTTTCCTGTTATACATAAAGACTTCAGAGATGTAAGTGTTCATGCATCACCAAGTTTATATATGCATTAAGACTATGCTTTTCATCCTTTGCCTCCTCGTTTTTGTTTTCCCTGCGTATCAGCGCTGCTTCTGAGCAGAAGGGCACCTGTTGCCCAGCTGGAGCTGTAGTCCTTTCATCATGGGTTGGATTTGTAGACCTGTTAACTTTTCCTTTGGAAGCTGCTGTTTATGCTTGCAGCTGGTTTTATGGTCCTTCTTATAGGCTCATTTAAGTCAGCTCTGATTTGCTCATCAGGAATTCGATTCTCTTCAAAGGAATGCTGTGCAGGAGGGGGATATACTTTCAGTCGTATCTGCATGCAGCAGTGCTGTAGGACGATTCTGCCTAGTTTCCATTTGCCTAAGCCAAATCCTTTTAATTTTCTTCAGTTTTCTTACTTATTTGTCTAAATACACAGTCCTTTAACAAATGCTCAGTTGTGTTTTGTGGCAGATTAGTAAGCTGTACAGTGTTTAAAACAGTTATCTTTAAACCCCAAAGCTTTACATTTCTGCGCCTTATCTTTTGTTGTCTGTTAAGGCTTTTTTATCCTGAATTAAGAGGTAGTAAAAGCAGTGCTTTTCCTGTATTGCTGAAATGCTTATGTAATGGATCAATAAAAATTACATTTTTAAAGCATATATGTCTGCAGACATACTTTTATTTCCCTTTTACTCTTTTCTTCTTTTGAATTGATTGCATTGTGTATTCTCTGATTTTTCTTTTCTTGTTTAAATGGCAGATTTCAGAGACACTGACTCTTACTTGCCATTCATTAATTTGTTTCCATGGTTTATTTTGTTTTCTGTGCCATATGTTATTTTTATTAAACATATGAACTGATCTGCTACCTCTGGAGTGTCAAGACAGTTCAGACACGCAGAAATGAGTACCAGGCCATGGTTCTTCATGTGAAAATGTGGCTGGTACTTGAACAATTCTGCTTGATATCTCTCTCAGTGTGATGCAAAAGGACTTTTGGTTTTAGTATGTTTGGGAAAGTGGATATTTCTATCGATACTTAGGTCATATGTTTAGAATTCAGTTCAGTATATCAGTTCTGTTAAATTCTCCCATGAAGTGCTTGTGTTGAGCAGGAGGAGATGGCCCGGGTATTAGACAGTTTTGATTCAAATGGCAACCTGTTGAGTTTTGGACCTATTTCTTTCATGTACATCAGGATTAGAGGGGAAAGGCAGTGGAGGGAGAAGTCTACAGAGTAAAAGCATAAAACAAGTAACAACAAAAATGTATTGAGAAAAAAAAGAAAACAGTTTGGTACAGAGAAAGCAGAGACAGGAGCAGGAAAGAGAAATGAAGGGACAGTCCAGTAGTGAGCACAGAGGCCTGTGTTAATGTTCTGTCAGTGCTACAAGACATATGTGTTTCCCATTAAGGATGTCTTTATTCTATAACTCCAGGTGCCTTCTGGGAGGGCAAGCAGGGACAGTGAGAATTTCCACTTAATTGTAGTGTTTTGGATCTTTGAGAGACAACAGCTGGCCTTAGTGATGAGCAGGAGATGTGAGGCTGGTGCTAAAGGCACTCATGTGATGTCACTCGTGGCTAGTCCCAGAACTGGACAAAAGCCAGACTGTTGCCCTAACTTTGCTCATACAGTGGTTGAAGAGCATCCAGTGGCATGACCTGCCTGGCCATTTTGACCATTTTGTCTGGCCAGAAGTTATGCTTTGCAATTTTACCTGTGTCTTTAGAATCATAGAATCATAGAATAGTTTGGGTTGGAAGGGACCTTCAAAGGTCATCTAGTCCAACCCCCCTTGCAATGATCAGGGAGATCCTCAACTAGATCTTGTTGCCCAGAACCACATCCAGCCTGGCCTTGATGTGTCCTGGAATATCCTGGAAGGGATGGCACATCTGACACCTCTCTGGGCAACTTGTTCCAGTATTTTACAACCCTAATTGTAAAAAATTTTTCCTCATATTGATGTGTAAACTGTGGTGAGAACAAAAGTGCTATTAACTTTAAATTACTATATTTTTGTCAGTTTGATTTAATTATGATTTTAATTTATTATTGCAGAAATCAAATGTGCCCCACATACTGTCTGTACAAGACTGTAGAGTTGAGATGAACCAGAGGCAACTTGATACTTGCTTGTTTATCCAATCTGACAAAGTTTCTAGGCAATTAGTGTGAAATATTTGCCAACTGGTAATCATCAGAGCAACCATGTATTGTTTTGCCATGTTGGTAAACGTAGATTGATTTTGATCCACTAATAGGCTATACAAACCTATAGCCTCTCTAGTGAGATAATTAAATTCAGGACACTTTGTTCAAATAAGGTTATTAAAACACAGGACTGGGAGAAGCAATGAGTTTTTTGACAGAATTTAGATATTGGCCTCCCATGTTGAGAGTAATTTAACTTTAACACAGTTTTTGCTGAGGTTTTCCACGGTATTTTTCTTCTCAGGGAAAAAAAAAATCAAATCACCTCTGTAGTTTTGAGAGGGTTTTTTATACATAGTTGAGAACTTACTCATGAATGAAGACTACCTAATTTAACAAGTGCTTCCGAGGGACATGTGGAGTGTGCTTTCTGTACTAGCAGCCTACTTTAGGCATATGACTGACAAAATTTCTGCATATGGAATATTGATTGTTTTGTTCAGCCTGAATTGCAATTTCAAAGTAAAAATTGAAAGTTCTTGAAAAGCTTTAAAAATGTGGCCATGAAAACCCAGCAGTTTACAATTCTCATTGTAAGTAATAGCAAAATAAACATTAGGCAGGTAATTAAATCTCTTTTATTGCAGGACAGGCACTACATGAGAATTAGTTGTAATAGCTTCAAAACTAATAGTTATTGACCCCATCCTAGAGCACCCACCTCTAGGATAAGAAGGCAGCTTCTTTTATTTTAATTCTTAGGCCTGGAGTTTTGTCTTACGTCTTGTCTTCCAAAATGAGTCTGTTAATTCTGTAATGATGATTCGGATATTTATGTATTTATTTCTGAGATCTCAATTGAGACAGCTCATCTGTAATGGTCACTGAGCTGCTCTCAGGTCATGATTAACTTTTCAGGTACTGCGGACAAAAGTTAGATTCAGAGTGACAGTTATGGTTCGCTGAAGATATTTTTGTCAGATCTGACAATTTCTTTTTTATAGTCCTCACTTGCAAGTTTTGGATGAAGCAATGCTTCTGTAGAAGCTTTGTGAGAAAGGTTTAAATAGTTTACTTCAGCTCTTTCACATTTTGGATAATGTGATTTTTTTTTTTAATTTTTTTTTTTGCTTCAGTGTTGAAATGTTTAGGATAATAGTTTCATTTTGACATTTCTCTATTATTTTAATATATTCTATATTAGTTGTGCACACTATTCCTGCAAAAAATGCTACAATTTGGTGTTATCAAACAGTTCAGCATTTAAACGCAAGTATTTCAATATATTTGAAATTCTGAGGAATCTTTTCTTAAAAACAAAAAAACCTCAAACAAATAAAATGACAATAAAAAACAAAACACACCCCCCACCCCATCCCCCAGGTAACAAACAAAACCAACTCCAGGTAAGTATAAGATTTTCACTTTAATTTGAAATAAAAATGCTTGCAGTCTCCAATATTTTGTTTTCTGACAATCTGTGTGGGCAATTTAGAGAAGGAGGCTCTAAGCCATATTACCAATTGCAGCTCCAAACCACCATATAAATTTCTCAAACTTTGATGTCCTGTTCCATTCATGGAAATCAATTGCAGAGTAAAAATTACAACTTGCAGCATTTCAGTTGATTTCTGATGGATTCCAGATGTATAGAGTTGTGGAAATGACTCCTGTTATGAGATATTACAATGGTGGATGCTAGTTACTTGTTTTCTGGGTAACTGCACATGTAATGAAATTTATATAAGTTATGAATTTTTATCTTTTTTTCCATTTTCATATGCAGCATTGTACCTTGTCCTCCTAGAGGCAAAGGCTCTCTGTGCTTGCAAGTTAGTCCTTTTTTTTTTTTGCAATTTAAAATGATCGTAGAAAGTCAGAACATTACATAAATGTTCCTCTGTTTTAACACTATATTCTGTTTTCCCACTATTTGGTATATAGTATATGGAAGTAGAGGCAGACAATATGCTTTTCAGGGCTAGGTGCTTTCTGTGTTTTGTTATCATCCTCAGAGGATCTTTCGCTAATTTCAACCAAACATTTTTTTTTTAGTATAGGATGTGTCTCTCCTCAGTACTGCAACACACAGCCATCAAATGCCTTGTAATTAGCTTAAAATATACTCTGAATTAACAATATATTTTATTCTGTTCCTTGTTATGAAAATGAACAAGTCTGAGTTTACAGTAAATTGCATTTGTTGTTGTGACTGCTTGGTGTTTCGTTTTGGTTGTGTTTTGGTTTTGGTTTTTTTTAAATTAGCTAAGTCTAATCTCTGAGGAAATAAAATTACATTTGAAATATAGTTTGTTTATATCTGAGAGCAAGATGTTCCAGAGATGAGAGCAAGAAAACAGTATTATTAGTAGCCTGACTCCTGGCTGGATTGTGGGAATTTTTGCACACCATATTGAAAACCATGAAATTTCCTAATTCCCAACACTGGTAATGTGTTGGATGAAAGTTATTTGTTAATTTAGTTCCAGGGTATTTGTGGAGATCGAGTTAGTATCTTGTACTCTGCTTCTTGTTTTTGTTCAATAAGAACAGACAGCTCAGAGCAAAACTTCTCAAACAATTGTAGTCAGTTCTTGAACTGTAGCTACTCTGTGAATACCTGTTCTTTTAGTACCTGGGTTATTGAACATCAATACATTATAATAATATTTTAAAATTATTATGGAAATTCAAAAAAGGATATTTCAGTTTAAATGAAGTAGGATTATATGGATATTAATTTTGTATTAATATTTCAAAAAGGCTTGGGAGTTTTTCATATTTCTGTTTAATCTAATGCTTCTGCTGAATAACGGTACTTGTTTTATTTGTGAATAGAAAAAAATAAATATTTATATGGTAACATAAGACTTGATTTTTTGGCAGTGCTGAGCACCCACAGCTTACTGTGATACTCTCATGTATGCTAATTTAAACATAAGACTGCAAAATAGCATTTGTTCTTTTTCAGGTATAAAAGAATTCGAGGAGTTCCTTGTTTGGAAGTTATTTAAGTATGTGTTAGATGATGTTTAGACAAGTGTGAAGAGCTCAGGGCTCAGGACATCTAGCAAATGGGCAGTCTGATACAGAGAAAGGAACAGCCACTGATAGTGCTACTGAATGCACAGTGCAGAGCACAGGGAGACTCTGGTTTGATTCGGCAGGCGAAGATGGTTTGTTGCATGCCTTTTCAGGGATGTTTTTTTTATTACGTTTTGTTGTGTTCTTTTTCTTAAACAGTATTGAAGCTTGTGTGGGAATAAGAACTGGGGTGGTTTGTCTTAATGAGCAAATAGCATCAGAAAAGAGAGAGAGGCTTCTATGACTTCTTGTGTTTTCCTTGACCTATCATGGTCTTCCTCACTCCTCAAGAAGGGATAATGTTTAATGCTTTGTCAGTGCATTTCCAGAGTAGAAAAAAAAAAAACAAAAACAAAAAAACAAAAAACTTGTTTTTTATTTTAGAAATGCCATGAGTTCACCATCATTATGAAGACATGAGTAACTGCATGTTCATGTAATCATAGCGTGGTTTGAGTTGGAAGGGACCTATAAAGTTCACCTAGGCCAACCCCACTGCAATGAGCAAGGGCATCTTCAATCAGATCAGGTTGCTCAGAGCCCTGTCCAACTGTCATGCTTTAAGCCCAGCCATGCGGTCTCTCACTCACTCTCCCCCCTTCCTCCCTCAGCTCCCAGAGGGATGGGGAGGAGAATCGAAAGAATGTAACTCCCACGGGTTGAGATAAGA
>WYDI02013474.1:0-18963 GCA_009867235.2 Psittacus erithacus
CCTGCCCATGGCAGAGGGGTTGGAACTGGATGATCTTAAGGTCCTTTCCAACCCTAACTATTCTATGATTCTATGATTCCAAAGTTTATCCATATTGAATAGCAATGTCTTTTTTTTTTGTTAAAACACATGAAAATAGATAGCATGAAAATAAAATTATTGTGATTAATAGGAACTTTTATAACTGTTCCAATGAGAGACAGGTAGTTAAATCCAGAGGATTAATGTGTAAAGTTACTAAAAAGACGCATACTTATTATTGTACTCCACTGAATTACAAACCCACCTTTTGGTTAAACTAAGTATGACCTACTGGAATTGACAATTGTTTTCCTCTTAGTGTTGTACTGCACATTGCTCATAAGCAAACATGTAATTTCCCTCTTTAATTCATAGTATTCCTTTAATTTTTAATATGCTTCAAGAGCCAAGTGTCTAAGAGCAGAGCTAGTTTTTCATTATTTATGTGTACTTGTAGCTTGAGCATATACAGGCCAATGAAATGTACTCAAATTTTTCTGTTACTTTTCATTTCTGTGTTCTAAATTAGAAGTAGTTATGTGTGGTAGTTTCTTACAGATGTGGTCAATGCAATTTCTCAAAACTGATTTCTAATAGAAGTTAGCAAAGAGGCTATTGAAAAGATACTACTTTCCCTACTGTTAAGAGGCATCCCACGTGTCTCTAGCGCTTCTTCATGACATATTGTGATTCAGAGCAGTGGGTGGCAAAGTGGCGTGGCACATGTCTGTTCCTCAGGGACTCTGACTCTTTTTGAGTGATATGTTCCCTGTCAACCTTTTTGGCTCCCAGTAAGTGATGAGACCAATGTACAGGACAAGGAAATGGGTTGTTTTGAGAGACAGAGAGAGATTATCTGTTGTCTGAAAAATTACCACAATTATATGTTCATCAGGATCAGATTTGACAAGATAGAACTGAGGTTACACTGAAAGGGTCAGTGAGAAATTTGTTTTGAGTTCAGGAGGGCTGGTACTGCACTGCAGCAGGAATAAAGAAAGCCGAAGTAACCTGAATGTAACTAGTTAGATACTCTGGTTGGTTGGTTGCATCTGGCTTCCAAATCTGTATTAGTCATTTTTGGAGTAATTTGGAGGTCAGGAACATGAGCACTGAGAAGCACAAGAAAAGATGTAGGAAAAAAAAATAAAGGAAGACTTGCAGTCATATGAACCAGGTCAGAAAATAAGTTTGGGAAGGTGTTGTGCTCCTAGTCTTGTTTTTGCCCCAAAGGACACACAGTAGGTGAAAAATAAAGAATTGAGTGTATTTTAAATCTTAACAGTCTAATCAAAGAATTCTTTTTAGTCCATATCTAATTATTCCAGACAAAGAGAAAATAAAATAAGTTGAAAGAATACTAGTAAAGGAAAAATTTTAATTATAAATAATGCAGATATTATTATATGCAGACTTCCTACTATCTATTCCTTTCAATGATACTATATTAATCTTTCTCTTGTTTTTCTGCATCCTGAGGCTGTTGCCTTCAGTTGTGGTGAGCTGCCACTATCGCGAGTGCTTTGCTTGTGATACTTCGGGAGAGTATGATATCTGTGGTGAGGGGTTCCTTCATCCTCTGCCAGGAGGATTGTGATGATGGTGGTGGTTTCTTCGTCCTCACTTCAAATTGACTGCTTGGGACTGCTACTGCATGTTCACTGTCATGCATTACACCTTGTTTTTATTCTTCAGTCTGCAAATCCATATTGCAATCAAATCTATTGCATACCGAGTTTCTAACATATCTGGTACTGTTCCTTATGCTCTTTGTTACACCAGCATCTGGTTTTGCCCAGTTCGCAGGTCTACATTCCTTTAACTGACCATTGGTGGGTTTTTTACAGCCTTGGAGTCTTCAAGGGTCCACTTTCTTATCTTTTCATTCTTTTACCTCCCTACAGTGCATCCTATGTCCCCAGTATTGAGGCCTCTATTCCTGTATTCCTTTATGCTACACCATTATGCTAGTGTGACAAATATTTCCTTCTTCATACTTGTTACTCCTGTCTATAACAATTATGATTATACCATGCAATTATTCAAAGACAAATTAGGCAGTAGTCACCTAAGCCTTAGAAAATCTATGGGTTTAGTTCCTGTTCTTCAACAAAATACAAGGAACCCACTAAGGTAGATTTTAGTTCAAGGGATGAGAGAAGGTTGTTGCACTGAAAGGCTTCAAGTATGGCTAGGCAAAGGATTTAAAGATTGTCAGAACAGGAATGTTAATAATCTCATTTTACAGCTCAGGGGACTGTGCTATAATTGGTTACAGGAAAGTTGTCAAGCTTTACTTTAATTCATTGTTTTTGGAATAGCAACTTGGCTTTTCCATATTGAGAGCTTTCTCTCTGTCTGTCTGAGCTATTTCTTTAAAGTGTGTTTGTCGTCATATATTATGGGCCTGGGACAGTTGCCTGTGATTATATGATTGCTCATGAATGCTCTGCTAATGGTATTTTTCCTGAAGAAAAATATTGACTCATTTGTTTTGAGCTCCTACTCCACCCACATGTGGTAGTGTAGAATTATGTAAATTTTGCAAATGAGAAAAGTAAAATTCTACCAAGTGTAATAACATTTATTTAAATGTGGATATCTCTTATTTGAACCTGTTTAGAGTGATCATTATAGAAGTCCTGTGGCAGCACATGAGAAGATCTAGGATTTTATATTTGACCCTTAAAAACACTGTTGTATAAGAAATTGTAAAACAATAGAGTATCACCAGTAGAAGACCTTTTGGTTCTAATTAAACAAACCCAGTCTTATTTCCATTAGTCAAATTTAGATTTACTGTATTTATTGACATTTAAAACTTTTAATTTTAATTTTTAATTGCTGTGAATTAGACTTACAAAATCTGTATTTTTATCAAATCAAAACGGGCAAAAATAAGAAGGATTTTTTTTGTTAATTTTGGCCTATTCCAGCATGTTTTGTTCTGGTGAAGTTTCTATGCTTTTGCTTGATAAGAACAGCAGTTCATACTAGTACATTAAACATATCCAAGATGTTTGAAAACACCCCACCATTTGTTTCAAGCTTATTATGGATAAGAAGGACTGCATACTGCATCAAATTTAAAACATCACCTTATCAAAAAAAAAAAAGGCATAGCAGAGCTAGAAGTGCTTCATTACACAAAAAAAAAATAAAATAAATTTGAGAATAACACTGTAAGGATTTCAGCAAAAAAAAAGATGGTGTGGTCTCTTTTAGGACATCCTTCATTTTTCTTGTAAAATCTCTATTGATTACACTGGGTTTATTTATTATTACAGATTTTTTTTTTTTTTTTTTAATAGTAGATATGCTTGTGAAAAAATGGAAACTACTACAAAGGGTGAATTACAGTACATGCTATTCCAGGGGTACAGTAACATACATTCAAAGCTTAAATGAACATGCATTTAAGCTTCAATATAGACAAAAGTTTGGGCAACTACTGCAGAAATAAGTCTTATCCTGGCAATATTTAGATAAAAAACCACCTAAGTTCTTTTGAACAGGACTGTGCAAGTTTGGTATTCATGATTTTTGCTATTCTTAAGCTTTTGGTTTCAAGAAAAAGCTAGCAAATAAATGAAAAACTCTTGTCCTAAGGCATCTTCTTTTAGAAGTAAAAAATATTTTCAAGTTGACTTACATACTTTTTCAGAACATTGACTTTCTACAGAATATGCAAACTGTGGTGCTTTGTTTAAAACTTGCAAGAATAAAATCTTGGCATATCAATCTCCTCAATTTAACATTTACATAGTTCAAAAGTTTACTTTTAACCTAGGAAATGTCTTTCTGATATATGAGTTTAGTGCCTGAAGGGAGCCAGCAGGTATGGATCACACCAGGTGATAGAGCTATGATGGAGAAGATTGAAACAGTGATTAGGGTTCTTAATTAGCAAGAATCTACAGGCTATAAATTACTACCAGCAGAAGTGATTAAACTCTTTTATTTGAGTTTGGTGACAAGCATACCTAGTTTTAGGAGACAAAATTAGTGCGAAGATTAAAAGAAAAAAGTACTTGTTTGTGAGATGCAATACAGATGAGGTGCAAACCACCAGTTTTTTCTGCTGTTATTAGACACTTGCTTTTTTTATTTATTAAATGTTTTCTCCTGTTCTGTTTCTTTTTTATATATGTACTATCTTTGCTTTATTTCTTCATGAGGACAGTTGTAAAGGATTTGGAGTCACAGACACATAGGGAATAACACCTCTCCCTGGTTTACCTGTGTTTACACTCACTTTACGTGCAAATATCTCCTGGGTCCAAAAATGCAAAGTATTCTTAAAAGCTGTTCTTGGTTAGAGGACCCAGTGGGTTTTTCCAAGCTGTTTTTGTGTTTTTGCTTCTATAGTCTGCTCTGACTGAATGTGGAACTACTGAACATCATATAGCTTGCAAATTCACTGTGTTCTGATCTTGAGCAAATGTTTGGTCATTTGGGATCTCCAAATCTCCAAAGACCTTCTTTCTGATTCTCTGTAACATTTTTACTGGAATCAGAGTCCTGTTGTGGTGTGGTGTGGCCAACAGATATAAAAATGTTCCTGGGTATTGCTGTTGATTGATGCTTTGACTCAGCCTCAGTGGGCAGAATGAGATTTTTTTAATTATTTTTTCGTGACTAGTGAAATTTCTGTGTTCCTCCTGTCACTTCATTCCCTCGTTTCTTTAGGAAAAGAAATAATAATTTTCAATAGCTTTCCTTTTTTTCTTTTCTTGTATTGAAACTGTACTGTAATTCTACCATCACATGTAACTCTAGGAGGTAGAAAGCTGTATTAGCTGTATTAGCTGTATTAACTGTATCATCTCTAATCACATCAAAATGACCTCTCTTCGCACAATAGACTGGTGCGTCTTAGTGACCTCGCAGCCAGCTTAGTTCAGATTCCTATTCATCCTCTGGCATAATCTATTGTTCATATTTTTGATTAGAATCTTCTTGATGGATAATATATCTAGAGTTTGTTGAATCTGATTCTCAAGATGAGTCAGTTTTACTCCTCCTCCCTCTCCTACTCCTGCTGACATTTTTGCATCAGAAGGAGTAATATTCTCTAACTCACTTTTTTTTTTAGAGATCAAAGGGAAATCAGTCTGTGGAAACCATATCCACATGCATCAAACAGGAAACTTTCAGAACGTTAGTGCAACCTATTGAATATTTTTGCGGCCCCTTACTTTCTAGCTTCTGGCAGCTTCCTAGGAAGTTTTTTCCCCTCCTTATCGTTTTGGTTCAAGAATCAGTAAATCTGAAAAGCAGAGTGCTAAGGAGGCTGCTTCATTTGATTAATAAGTGAATGTATTTGCTATATAGCCAAGAATGGAACATCTTGTAACTGTTGGCAGCATTACTAAAAGAATAAGTATCTTCATGGAAGGGGCAGAGCATAACGAGAGAGTTTTGATCAGGAGAAGACAGTCTTAGAAAGGCTTTCAAGAATTCTTGCATTACTGCAAACAGCTATCTGTTTTCTTCTGGACATGGTCCAGTGACTGCACGAACTAAACAAGTAATTTTCAGGCTCATATGATTTTTGAAACCGGACAATTTTTTTAGCTTCTTGACTTCCTTTATTCTTCTCCAGCAGAGTCAGCCTGACTTTATATATCTGATACCAGATTGTGGTATTCATATTTTTTAGCTCAGGAGGTTGCCATTGCAAATCTGCATAAGATGGCTTTCATTTTCCATTCTGAAGTGCTCATATCTGCTTTGCAAAAGAACACTGGAGCATATGAGATAAGCCATTTAGGGAAACTGTTTCAGTGAGTTTGTCTCAAGATTAGCAGTGTGAATGAAAGTCCCCATTTGAGCATCTGCCTTGAAGGGGAGATGATAAGAGCAGGATAGTCCCCTGTTTTAACTTCTCTAGTGCCTGTAGAGATAGTAGGTCAATGCTAGTCCTCCTTCTTTGCTACTACTATTGTGAAGGAGATGCCAGGGAAGTAGCTGGAGCACAGTATACTCTGGCTGTCTCTCTAGTTGTGTTATGACTGGATGTCATTCCTGAATGTGACAAGTAAAAGCATTTCCTTGTGTAGGCCTTGTATTTTCTGAGCCTGGGACAGAAAACACTTCCTGGCTGCATCCCATCGTGGATCTGCTGCATCCAGCAGATTTTTGATGCAGCAGAAAATCTGGCAGTCTCTGTAGATTCACAGATTTCACAGTCTGCTCCTAAGAGCCAAAGACTACCATGCATGAAGGAAGCCATACTACTGAGGAAACTATTTGGGGTTTACTTGTTCTGTTTTCAGCCATTTTATTCGACACACAAATACACACCCCACCCGCAAGAAAAGAGAAGGAAGGAAACAGACAAAACCACAAATGTTCTGCTCAAGATCTTCCTTGAATTCAGTAGATTCTTTGAGTTCTGAATACAGAACTCATCCCTCAGGTGCAGCAGTGGCATTTTGAGTCACAGACATCAGTGGAACATACTTAAAGTACAATTTTGGCACTCAGAGACAATTGAATATGAGCGTGTATGTATATGTGCATGTAGTTATGTATCTTTCAGGATCTGGGCATAACTAATTTGGTGTGGATTTTGTTATTTTAATAACTGGACACTGTAGCAGGTTTCCTTAATAGATTAGTGGAAGTGATTACCAAAGGAGTGATGCTCATTCTACCACTGGGTGAGTCAAAGGAAGATTTTGCATTATAATTCCTGACAAGATGTCTTTCAACATATTTGGCAAACAAGGAAACTTCACTGCGTCTTTAAAAAAAAATAAATCTATGCAGCAGAGACTTTCTTAGTAAAATGGTAGCATTCCAGAATGGGGATTTTTTTTATGGAATAGATACACATTTATTAAAAAATCATATGTGTGTGTATATATATATATTAACCCCCCCATTATAATTATGATGCATTACGTAATCACAAATCAGTCATGTCTTACATCATTTATTAAGATAATATAGATGGAATAATGTATAAAATTATTATATTTATGTACATCTATTTTTATATGTATATAAATATTAGGCATATATTCTGAAGTCTTCAGCTGTCGTCTTACTAAAAATTTTTTTGTATTTTGTTTTCAAAGTCAGAAAACCTTTCTGTGTAATATTACCTCTTAAATATTAATTTTGCTTGATATGTAATGATCTACAGCAAAAGAGAAGGTTATTTGATTCTTTTTGTTATTATATGACTAAGTGAATACCGTGCATCTGGACAGCATGAGTACCCTAATGTGAAGTATGTTACTGGTTTCGTACCCTGAGTCAGAAGAGAAGTGAGATTTGCCAGGTCAGGACCTTAAACAGGTGCCAACATTATTAAAATTGTGAGGCTTTCATGAATTCAGCCCCATGAACACTAACATTTCACTGGGAATTGCCTGATTTGATTACTCTGAGCACTGCTGGAGGCTGTTTCCTTTGAGCCAGGAGGGCTCCAGCTCCTGCTTTTGGGCCGCTGCAGACCTGTCGCTTGCAGACTGGCAGCTGCGTCTCCTCAGCTGCTGGGACCGGGCTGCAGCTGGTCCTTTTGGAGTCAGTGAGGGCTTCTGTGATGCTGCCAGTGCTGCACAGTGTCCTCTTGCTGGTAGGAAGGGTGTAGGTTCTTGGAGGTCACAGCCTCTGCCTGCTCATATGGAATGAAGATTCAGTTTCTGCAATGGCAGGGGCACAGTGACTTGGAGTTAGGGCTGGTATTTGGTTTCCTACCTGGTGCAGTATTTCCGCACCCTTTGGCAGATAGCACAGACACAGCATCACTGCGGCTCTGAGCTGACAGTCAAGACTTAATTCTCACTGGCTTTGAGGAGAGGGGAGAAAGGGAAGGAAAAAACCTTTTAGTGTTTGGGTTTGCACTGAAGTACTTAATTTGCAGGTAGACAGGTGATGTTTCCTGCTCTGTATAAAATAATGCCCAACACTGTTAAAACACATTATTAATTTCAGTTGAAAATGGCTTAGCTACTCCATAAGGCTGAAAGGAAAATTAAGGGCTGTATAATAGATATTATTTGAAAAATACTCATTTAGTTCCTCATCTTCTGTAAACAGATCTTTTGATGTGATTTTATCATAAATTTTTATCATTAATTTTATTAGTCTTCCAGTTTTCTTTCATACTGCCAGCTATTCATAGGGTGTCTAAAACATTGCTGTGTAATAAAATTAAAACTTTGTGAAAAAAATGCTCCCCACTAGCAGCAGCAGCAGCAGCAGCAACAACAACGGTAATAATAGTAATAAATCCTTCATATCTGGTTGGGGAGTTGAGTATGCTTGTGAAAATTTAGACTTGTCCGTGTAGCGAATGGTGGCTGTGAATTGCTTTGGCATATTATCTTCTGTGGACTTACAATGTCATTAGCTTAATATTTATTACGCTTCATTAACTATATACAAGTTGCTAAATGATTTAATTTTCATAAATGGAAGTTATCTTTGCATAATTCTAATAATTAGGACTTTACTTAGAACTTTGCTCCGTCTCAAACTCAGTGAGAACAAACTGACTGCTAATGAGAAAACCTGCTACTATTACAGAGCTATTTAACATAGTTGAGTATTTTTCTTGAGGGCCAAGCAGATGTAGAAGTAAGTGAAAATAATAAGATTTTATATTTATTTGTAAATACTAATGCCACTCATTTGGGGTAAATAAAACAAATTCAGATGTTTCAAAACTATTTTGTGTCAGTAACCTTGTTTCCTTGAGTTAGGAGTTACCTTCTGGTAACACTTCATGTTGCAAATATGCGTGTTATATTAAACAAAGCACAAGCCCTGATGTTTAAAATAGACTGTTACAAACACACTGTGCCTTTAGATGGATTGTGTGTGTATCTGTCGTACTTATCACAAAATACTGGGATTTTTCTGCAAGAAAAGATGTCATCTTTAAGTAAAATGATCTCAGGGTGAAATATTAAAAACTTCAATTATTACTAAAAAGAACTATTCTTGGCTCTTTTACACATTGTTTTTCTTAACTAAGTCCTACCCGTCAACGCATGGTGAGTAACTTGTCATGTACCTTGTTAATAAGTACAGCAAATACCAGAGTACAGAAACTTTTAGTCTACAGTTACATCTAGGTTTGTTATCCTGTAGACCAGAACAAGAGCTGTTTAGAATCACTGTGGTTAGTGAAGCTGTGAGGGGACACCATCAACTTGAGTTAGCTTTCAGTAAGGAGTTTCTGTGTACCAAAGGATGAGAAAATGTCAGTGGTAATTGAGGTGTATCTTTTAGTTTGTCCTAAAATTTCATCTGCAAAAATTGGCTAGGATCTGATGGGCAAAATAAAAACTGATATGAAATAAAAAGGAAATGGCTAGATAGGTCTCACTACTCAAGATTAATGCATAATGCAAAAAATTATAGTAATCAATAATGTGACAAAAGTGAGTGTTATGGTGGTGTCAATAATTCAGAAGAGCAATAACTTGGAAAGAAACTTATCTTTTAAAAAGGAGTGATTTTCAATTTACTGTTTCTCTTTAAAGCATCATTTATTTCTACTAGCCTCCAGCTGAGTTACAGACCAAAGAGGATAAGCACCAAGGACTGCAATTGTACCAAGTGTCCTTGCTGAGATACTGTTTCATCTCTTGTAGATGAGACTCTATTAATACTTGGGCTCAATTAACCTTTAAAATGCTTCTACTCTGAAATCAAGAATGTTAAAGCCTGTGCTTTCTCATAGTTAGCATATATAATTTTCTGCTCATTATTGAACTATACTGAGATATTTTTTAAATGTGTGGGTTTGGAACTTTTTCCATCCTTTCCCATCTAATTATTATATGCGCTCTTTTTTTTTTTTTTTTTTTCCCCTCATTTTTACTTTAAAAAACAAAACAAACCTGTTTCCCCCAAAAGATAGACATTTTAGTTGCCTGCTGTTTAAAAGTCCGGTCTTATATAATCATTCTTTGGACATAATAGAAGAAGCAAAATGTCCAGACATGTACTTGCAAGTATCTTAGACATATGGGAAGAAGACCAGGACAGAGGTCCAGATGCAGAAGAGTGATGTTGCATGGCATTTTGAAGAAATGACTTCTAAAAGACTTATAATGGGAACTGGAAAGTCATGGTGTCACTGTCATTTAAATTTGAGTCTGTGCAGAAACCAAAGTATTTTTCATATGAATTTGTAGACCTAGTAGTTTGGTTTAATAGTCACCCATGCTTAGTGTTTCAATAACTATGCTGGAAAAATATCTCGCCTTAAAAAAATCTTCTGATGAATAAGATGTGTCATTAGCTCCCCGTAAGTGATTTAAAATAGAAATAATTTTAAGCAAAGTATACCAAAGAATGAGTTAATGGAAAAAAGAAGCTGTCATTGGCATATCTCTGCCCTCAGACCTAAAATATCAAGACCACTTTGAAAAGAGCCCTGAGCCGCAGACCCTTGATTTTAGCCTTAACCTTCCCAGAAGATTATTTATTACATGGCATTCAGTGATTCCTTCTATTTTATTTTTTTTTTTTTTTTTTTTTCCTTTTTTTGGATGTGATTATCCTAGAGGAACCACTTGAAGTTTGTGATAAGATACTGGTTTCTTGGAATTTACTCCTTTTTGTACCCTGCTGGAATTGTAGCTGACCTTCTTACATCTTCCATTAACTAGCTTATTGTAGTAGTTTTAATGTACTTTCCCTTGTCTATTCAATCAAAAGCATAGGAGCAAAATTCTTTTTCCCTTCCCAGTCTGCTGAACTTGCTGATGGCTCTTCCTTTATTCCTTTCCTGTGCTATGAGCTCCTTCCACCAAGTTCATCTTTACAAAAGCCTGTAATTCCTTACTGCTTTCCCTTCTTGTAGAAAGCCATTACAGGGCCGCTGATCTGGTATGTTACTTAGAGATTTCATGTGTTGACGTACCCATGAACATTATGTTTTTTTGTTGTCTAACATATTTTCCCTGAAATTCTAAAGTCATATGCAGCTAAAATGCAAGTTCCTTCCTCACACTTTTCCCCTGTTCCATCATAGGTCCTTCCATAATTTGCAGTCCTTCAGGATAAACCCATTCCAACATGGGCTCTCCACCGGCCACAGTTCCTTCAGGAAGTGTCTCCGTTTGGATGTGAGATCCTGCCTGGGCTGCAGGTGGAGATCTGCTCCACCATGGACCTCCATGGGCTGCCGGGGCACAGCTGCCTCACCATGGATTGTACCATGTGCTACAAGGGAATCTCTGCTCTGGTGCCTGGAGCAGCTCCTCCCCTCCTTCTGCGCTGACCTGGCTGTCTGCAGGGGTGTTTTTTTCTCCTCCCTGGTCTCTGGTAGTTTTTCCTTTTCTTAAACCCATTTTTCCAGAGGCACTGCCACGCTGCCCGAGAGTCTCATCTGTGCCCTGTGGTGGGTTGGTTGGAGCTGGCTGGAACCAGCTGTGTCCAGCACAAGGCCTCTCCTCGCAAAGGATGCCCTGCAGCCCACAGCCAGTGCCTGGGCACAGACACCCTGTTCAGTGTCCCAGACCTGATTTAGTCCAGTAGCTGTGGTAAGTGATTTGTCATCTTGCCTTTTCTTCTTTCCTTCATTTCTGATGCGTGTTTGTAGGCAGTTATGTACATGAGAGGCAGGACAGTGCACTGTATGTAGTGGGTATTCCTGTGCCACTGGAGATGACAGGAGCCCTCTGCTTCACCACAGTGATGGGAGCCTCATCCTACATATAAATCTATGTAGAGTACAGTAGAGTCTTAATTTAATTCTGTGGTTTGTTAGCTGATAGTGCTGAACGAAGTTGCCTGGAATGACCTTGGAGATACATCCCTCTAAGGTGCAGTGCTGCCTTGGGAGCAGCTGAGTCTGTCTGGCTTGATACTCTGCTGAAGACTGAGCATCCTGATTCATGACCAGTTTCCAACCCCTACACCTCTGATGAGAATTAATGAAATAAAATTTGGAGTTGCATTTTTATTGAAATGCAAACCAAGCATTGGCAGGAGAGGGGGGAGAAACCCCCCAAAATCTTCAAAACCGGCCAAAGCAGAAAAACCTTTGCCGTCCTTGAGTATCAATTGACTTCTGATCTAGTCAGCTACTTCTGTTTTCTGTAAGAACATATTTTTGTCCTATGTCAAGGATATAAGCTTGACCCTTGAGGCAGATTTAGGTTGATAAAATCCTAATACAGTGGTATTTTGAGCCTGCATACTTATGTTACATTTCTGTGCAAATGTATGAAAAGTTTGGGGGATTAGAATGGAAGTGAGTAAGCACTGCAAATTGAATCTGGTGATAGGGAGGTGATAAAAGTTTATCTCAAATTGAGTTAGCAGGCTGGACCTTTATTATTGAGCTATTTGGGATGCTTGAGGCTGAGATTTTCTGTACATTCATGGTATTTTTATTCAGAATTTGGTGTCTAAGTCTTATGTAGCTGAAAAGATACCAATTCATGGCTCAGTGTTCAAGTGGAAGCCAGTAACAAGTGGCATTCCGTGAGAGTCCGTACTGGGACCAGTAATATTTAATATCTTTATTAATGACATAGACAATGGAATGGAGCACACATGCAGCGAGTTTGCAGATGACACCAAGCTGAGTGATGCAGTTGATTCTTTAGAGGGAGGGGGTGCCATCCAGTGGGACCTTGGCGGGACTGAGGAGTGGGCCTATGTCAATCTCAGTAAGTTCAACAAGGCCAAGGACAAGGTCCTGCACCTGGGTCGAGGCAGTCCCCAATATCCAGACTGGAGGATACACGGATTGAGAGCAGCTGTATGGAGAAGGACTTGGGCATACTGATGGGTGCAAAACTGGACGTAGCCGGCAGTGTGTGCTTACAGCCCAGAAAGCCACCCATATCCTGGGCTACATCATAAAAAGCACGGCCAGCAGATCGAGGGTGGTGATTCTTCCCCTCTACTCTGCTCTGGTAAGACCTCATGTGGAGTACTGCATCCAGCTCAGGGGTCCCCAGCACAAGAAGAAAATGGACCTGTTTGAGTGAGGCCAGAGGAGGGCCACAAAAATGATTAGAGGGCTGGAGCACCTCTCCTATGAAGACAGGCTGAGAGAATTGGGCTTGTTCAGCCTGGAGAAGAGAAGGCTCTGGGGAGACATTGTTTTGTCCTTTCAATACTTAAAAGGGACTTAAAAGAAGTAAAGAGAGACTTCTTACCAGAGCGTGTAGTGACAGGACAAGGGGTAATAATTTTAAACTGAAAGAGGGTAAATTTAGATTAGATATTAGGAAGGCACTTGTTTACTATGAGGGTGGTGAGACACTGGCATTGGTTGCCCAGAGAAGCAGTGGTTGCCCCATCCCTGGCAGTGTTCAAGGCCAGGTTGAATGGGGCTATGAGCAACCTGGTCTAGTAGAAGGTGTCCCTACCCATGGCAGGGGCGCTGGACTAGCTGATCTACTCTTCCGGTGTAAACTATTCTATGATTTCACCACCAATTTTTTTTTTAACTATAGCTCAGCTACTAACAAGTTATGTTATTTTAGTGCTTAAATGTTACCATGGTAGATATGAAAGATACGGTAATGGAATACCTTTGAGTTCAAAGACTCAGTAAACTATATAAATGCATACACACACACACACTATTTTTTAATAGTGTTATGGCTTTTGGCCTATTTATTCCAGTTTTTCAGCTGTTGGCATAATAGTCAAAAAATACATTTTCTTCATTTATTTTTTTTTCTAGCTAGTTATCAATAATTTTCTTCTTATTTATCTATTTTGGTAACCATGGTGAGGGAATAATACACAAATTGCAATCACTGGAGTTGTAAATAATCTTTTCTCTTTAAAAGGACAATATAGGTGGCTTACATAAAGAGTATGCTTAAAAGGTATACTTGGTGCCTGAAAAATAATACGTAAATAAATGCACTCATATATGTGATACCGTTGGGAAAAAAAAGGAGGAAGCAATTAACCCCAGATTTTTAGCTACTTAAAACCGTGATTCTCTAGTCTTTCACTCTTTCTTTATTCCTATTACCCTTCAGCATGGAAGGGATATTTTAAATGAGGAATGCTTTGAAAATACTGGCTTAGAAAAAAAGGATTCTCTTCATGCTTCGGTATCATGGCAGTGCAAGTTTACAGATATCTTGGTATCTGTGCACATCCTACAACATATAGATTTCAGCTAAGAAGCTGAACAAATCTACTTTTATTGTAATCTGTTTAGCAACAGAATAAAAATAATAAGTTGCTTGGAGAATGAAGTTTCAATCAAGAACAGTTGCTTGGGTTACTTTCTGTAAACTGCAAAGCCATGCTTCTATCAAATATAGACCACTTCTCCCTCTCCTTTCCCTTCTTACTGTCAGCGCTAGAAACCAGCAAAAGCATCTAATAAAAAAAAATAAATACATGCATTAAAAAGAGATTGTGAAAGTTATTACTCAAATTTGGAATTAGAATTAAAGTTCAAACTCAATTTTTAAGGCAATATTTCTTTGAAATTTTATTTTACTTGTTTGCTTTGTTTATGTGTGTGCCTAGTGTAGCACTTGAATAACAATTAATAAAGAAAAGAAGGGAAAAGTTGTGTGTACTACTCAGAAATCTGGCCTGCTTGATCTTTGCATAAAATGTATTGATAAAGAAGTATCTTCTTTATTCGTGCTCCGTGATTTCATAAATTTAGTAACCGTGGAAACACAACTGGGTAACATGAGGAAGGACATGCAGGGGTAATTTTACAGTTAGGCTTTTCATCTTCGAAGGTCTTTTCCAACCTAAACTAGTCTATGATTCCATGATTATGTCACCACCACTTTTTTATGACTATAGCTAAACTATTGACAAGTTACGTTATTTTAGTACTTAAATGTTACTGTGATAGGTATGAAAATGGAGTACCTTTGAGAGAGTGAAAGTTAGAAGACTCAGTAAAGTCCTCAGAAGTCATGTGGATTTTGCTTTTACGCTATGACTGAGCTCAGGTTTTTAACTAATCTCTTACCAGTTTACGTGTCTGCAGGTATATTATATATATGCATACTCATATAATACATACATATAAGTCATACTTAGTTAAAATACATGCTGTGTTCACTTTTGTTGCAGCCTTTTTTTCTGAAATTCTAGCTAGAAAACTTACGAGCTTCTCTCCCTTCACTATTGTTTTACAGAACTTACTGGTTTTTGTCTAAATGAAAGTTTGAGAACTGTGTTATAAAATAATTTTAAAAGGCAAATCTGTTAAGGTTTATGTGATAGAATAGTAGTCAGAGCATTAGGAGGCTCACAGATGGATTATTGGACAAAAGTGTAATAAAAAAGTTACAAATGTGAGGTAAAGTCAGTTTCTTGTTACTGTACAAAGCATATGTTGTTTTTAATGTGATAAATTGCAGAACTCGTAGGGTTTTCCATACTACTTGGCACACATTCCAGTGTCTGTCTTTTATATTGCTTGATTGTGGACTGAAAATACGTATAGCTTTTATAGAAGAGTGTCCCCATGTATTTCTGGACTATGCTGTTCATATGATGACATGATGGGTAATGTTTTATCTTCTGTATATCATTGTAAACCTCAACCTGGTATCTTTTCTTAATGTTTTTAATCCACAGGAGGATAAACCTCCTTGTATGACAGAAAATGTGTTGAGTTCTGTAGGGTTAATATCAGGAATTCTTGAAATTATGCATGTTTTCTCTCACTATCTAAACTGTATGCAATCAAATATGTTAAGGCAATGAGGACAAGGAAAAGAGTTTGAGCCTCTGTACTTTAAAATTTTGAAATGTGTAGTTTGTGACTTTCTTTGGATAACAGGTTTGTCTTTCTGTCTAAATTCAGCATTTGTTGTTAAGGTTTTTCTTCCCGGATGTCTTTTTTCCCCTCCAAATTTCCCTCACTTGTCTTCTCTTGTCACGTAGAAGAAATGAAATGAGAAGCTAAGTCCCAGAATGCATTCTTTTGGTTCTGGTGCAACCTCCAAAATGCATCAAATGTCAAGCTATGCCCACTGTGAGCAATTCATGGAGAAATTGCCTCAACATTTTGATCACAGTCAGGCTTTTATTATGAAAGTAGCTGGCATAGAAAGACACCTTTAGAAGTGTGAAAACAAGCAACACAATGAAGTAAAAATGATAAAATTGAGCACAGCTCTGGCACAGTACAGCTGCTGTCCTTGGCAGTAGCTGCTGCCTTCCACAATAGTCTGTGACTGCCAGGAAAACCCTACTCACTATGGGGAAGTAATTTCTGTTAGTTAACTTTCATTTTAATACCAAAGAAGAGTTCAAGCCAGAATCCTATGTGTGAAAAACTCTGTTTGTGTGTGTCCATAAAACAGCCTTAGGAAGTCTCTTTGTTTTTAAGAAGAACCTAAAGGAACACTTTATCCTGTCTGGCTCTGTAAGTAATTTTCTGTGTATTCTGAATGAGTGTTGGTGACAGAGCTTTCCAACTGAAGGAACATATTCAGAACTTTAGGCAAGAAAATAAAATAAGAAAGGAAGTGGGCATGCAGATCATTTGCACTGTAGAACGTGAAATCGCTTCTTCCTTCCCTGAAGTTTGGTAGAGGAGATGCATCACTTTCAGTGGTATGGTAATACAAAAGCATAGGTACTTTCTTGTTTTTCCATGATTTTCCTAGCAGGAGTTTATACGCTTAAGCTTGCTACTACTTTCATCTCAATGAAGGATGAATTTAAGTCTGTCAGATGTCTTGTGTCCTTGCAGTGTTCTGCAGTCCTGTAACCCGGAGTCAACAGACTTGGTATCTCTTTGTCTATCGCTTAGAAGCTGGCTCATGTTCTTTGTAGTATACAGGGGAGGCATGTATGCTGAGAAAGTCTGAATCTAATCTGCCTCCTCTCTCAAAGCGCATGTGTCCTCATTTGAACTTGATAGTCACAATGGGCCAAATTATCCATTAACTGCCACCTCTCATGGTCATTTATAGCTATGTGAGAAGGTTATAGCTATGTGGAAGGTATATACTACCATGATTTAAAGTCATTTCACCCCTGGCATGTTTATAGGACAAAGCCTACAAAAAAAAAAATAAAAATGAGGCAATAGAGTATCAAGCAATTAATATTTGTGGTGTCAGACCTTCAGCGTTGCAGGAAATCCAAAGTTAAAATTGAAGAGTATCAAACCTTTGAAGAAGCTTTCTTGCCTTATTTCAATCTTCTAATGAATGCTTTCAGAGGTAAAGGCCCAAAAGCACTCATACTATCCAGAAATAAAGATTTAATCTGGAGGATCATTTTGTCTAATGAGTCCTACTGGATTCATTACACCAAGGAATAAGTTGCTACGTCTTTACAACTCTAGAAATAAGACATCTTTAAGATATCTTACCTATGTGGCACTTCAACTTAGACCTTGATGTATTAAAGAAGGCACTAATTTAGGTATCTTCATATTTTTTCATACCCTGATCTAGGAATTTTTCTTTCCTGTGTTTGGATTTTCTGCTGCCAGATTAATTTACCCACATGTGTCTCTCATTCTAAGCAGTCATCAAGATAGAAACATCCAAGAATTGCATTTCTACAGCTTTGTAAACATTAATATTTTTTAAATCGTAATTACTTGCATTCCTGTTTTAAACCTCTGTTATTTACATTTTAAGATTATTTTATTGTTTTTATATTTTTGTGCTATATCACCACCTTACAACTACTGTGACTCTTTAGTCTGAGAAAATTTTACATGCTATTGTGATTTTTCCACTTTCCCCCCTCTTTTCTCTTGGAAATGTAATGAAAAGATGCTATCATATAGTGTTTCTTATACTTACATTAAACACTACTTCACATTACCTGCTAAAGCCAATGAGACAAAAACCATTCTAGGCTCCTGTCATAATGGAGTTTGTTCAAAATACAATCCTGTTATGATCAACAGAGAATATGCCCCACATAGAGGCACAACTTATTCTGATGAGTATCTTCTCAAGCATGTTTGTTTCGAAACAGAATTAAAGAAATAGTTATTATTCCAGTTGCAAAAATACAGACATTTATTATCTCATTAATGACACCCTTAAAGTGACTATAGAAATGGTTTTATTAAAACTCACCCTAGTGTCTTTTCCCTGTGCTGAGCATTCCAGGCTTCTTTTAAGTTCTCAGGTTGATGATTTATGGCTTCTCCTAGCCTGCCGTGGGTGCAATTGCAGAGTCATCATCTCGAGGTCTTTGCTGGCAGAGTGTGATGTTCATGGTGAAAGCCTACACCTCTTCAGTCTTGCGACCTGCTTGGGTTCATTTTTATGTTTCCTTGGCCCAGGGTGCTGCCTTCTGGGTGCCCTTGAACTACGTATTCAAGAAAAACATCAAGAAAACCACTCCAAGGCATTTTGGATTCTTTTTTTCCTAGTTTATGTCGTAGTCTGTCTCATCATTCCCTCTAAATAGGAGCCCTTTACTCTGGAATTAGCTGGGTAGTTTTAAATTATGGCAGCAGCTTATTTCCTGCAGAACCCAGGTGCAAGAGCTGCCTAGAAACACTACCTTCATCATAAGAAACATGAAATAAATAGAAGATGAGAAGTGCAAGGAATACTGAAATCCTGCTGAAAGGTGCATGACGAGTTGGAACAGTGGGTGTCAGTGGCTGACAGGACATGGATTTAGGTGTGTGAAAGGATGAACCAAGGTGCAGTGACAGAGGTACAGGATGAAAGAGGGTGGAGAGCAGTTCAGCACTGCTGAAGAAATGAAAGGAATGACTACTTGGGAATGGGTGAAATGCAGGCTGTTGTTACTGAATCTACTCTACTAATCCCTCTACTCTGCTCTTGTGAGACCTCACTTGGGAGTATTGTGTGCAAGTCTGGAGTCCTCGGCATAAAAAGGACATGGAACTGTTGGAACAAGTCCAGAGGAGGGGCACGAGGATGATCAGGGCGCTGGAGCACCTCCCGTATGAAGACAGGCTGAGAAAGTTGGGGCTGTTCAGCCTGGAGAAGAGAAGGCTGCATGGAG
>WYDI02013476.1:0-26603 GCA_009867235.2 Psittacus erithacus
GACAGGTTGTGGGGGGAAAACAAGCAGGCTACATGCTTTGTCTAATTTACGACTAAGCTTAAACCACAACAGGGACTGATCTTTACAATTGTCAGTCTGTCTAAATTCCCTGAAGGCAGTGGCCCGATGCCCAGTTACTTTATCTGTTGTTCTGACTTACCATGCCCATCATGTCCTTTTATTGCTGTGCTCAATAAGGCAGTTTTAGGAGAAACTGTCATCTTTCCACCCTTTCAGCGCTGCCTTGTGGTAGGATATTAGGGGTTTGAAAACAAGTGTCACTCCTGTTACCAACAGGTAACGGGTGCTTGAGACATTTCAGAAGGAAATAAATTAGCTTCTCATTTAAATTTGATACTATTTAGGTAGAAAGTTACAGTTCTGTTTCGGGATTTTGTGTAAATAAATGGTGAAGAGTGGTTGGTCAGAGGTGTGGTGTTGGAGAACAGAAGGGACATGCTGCAGCCCTGTTCTTGGCTAAAACTTGCAGTGACCTCTTTCCCCATCCTTCAAAGATGTGAAAGAACACTTGTTTCTTTATGTACATGTATCTGTATGCTAGAGAATATACAAGAAGTGTATCTTGTGTAATACATACATTTTGTTTTGCAGACAGACGTGCCCCTTTGACCAAAAGCAGAATGTAGGCCAAAATTTCTTGGAGGTCCTGGGGCCTGAAGCATGCCTGATGTCACACAGGCATCAGCAAGGAGAACAAATGCTATTACTAAGCTTACACAGTTTTCTGAACAACTAAAATTGTTACTGAGCATGAATGAAGTCTGGCAAATTACAGAGCTAGACATTTTTCAGTACGTTTTCAGTGTGGGATGGAAGACACAGACTGATTAATGAGATTTTCTTCACTATTGGGAATACCTAGTGAGGCAGATTCAAGCCATTATGAAGCTGCATGATTACAGACCATGCTGTTTTTCTTAACAGGGTTGGACAAATTATTACCATCAAAACAAAGGTGAACAGAGCATTCAAAACCAGCATGGAGGTAAGAGATCATCACTATTTTAACAATATTTAAAGAACAGAAGTTAGGTGGGAGGAATGGAGGAATGTAGCGTGGGTCCAGGAGCTTTGTGCAGATATGTAAGGAATATCTGCACAAAGAATATCTGCCTAATGAAACTGTTTTCATAATGTGTGTTATAATTGCATGTTTCCTGTAAAATAATCGGTGTCAAAATAGAAACTGGGCTCTGAAGACTTAAAATATTTGACAGGTGTAATTCACAGGAATGGATAGGTGGTGTTGGTAGAGTCCAAAGCAGTTGACCTTTAAGCAGTTAAGGATCTTTAGGTTAGACCTAGGATCCACTGAATAGGTGCAGTTCTAAATATTTTTGAAACTTCTGATACAAAAACATATCTCAGGTGTATGCATGTTCATACTCTTCGTTTTGTAGCAAGTATGCAATGCTTTGCCCAGTCATTTACTAGAAATCATAACTGAACCTTAAAGTTCAGTTTCTCTTCATTATGCTCAAGCCCAGTTCTTGTACATAGGGTGGTGCATCTCACAGAGGATATATTCTTAAAGGTTCTAAAAGTCAGAAAACAGTCAGAAGCTTTGATTCATGTCAGGCCTGTGTCATGCAGGATCAATCACACTGTTTCACCTTTAAGTGTTTCCTTGAGTTTTATACCTTTATACAGACTTCTCTGCTCACACAGATCTCAGGGACTCCAAATGGCCCACATGTAAATAGAAAGAGAGATCCATACAACTAAATCTAAGTGTCTTTCTTGTTTTTTACTTTATCTTACAAGTGATGCTAAGCATACCTACAGTTGTACTAAAACGCTTCTCAGAGTTCAGCAAATATTGTGATGTTCTTATGTGTTCAGAGTTGTCTCATTGGTAGCAGAGCAGTTCTTTTACCTTTTTTTCTTCTAAGAGACTGTACCATATTGTCTCAATTCAGCTGACAATGATGTAAATACTCTTTTTTGTCTCCTTGCTTCACTACCTTCTTCCTTCTAGGTAGGCATCAAGGTTATGGTACAAGATGTTTTGACCAATGTTGAAAAAATTGTGAGCGTGGCATATGCAACGTACGTAGCCAAACCAGTTGGTGCTGGAAAGGTATTCCTTCTTTTTTCCTTTATGCTAAATTACTGGGACCGAGTTAGTTTCTGCTAAATAATCCAACTTTTCTGGTTGTGAAACACACTAAAATGTTCATACCTGTTATTCTGATGAGTAATAGGAGAAAAGTGTGAAGTGCAGACTTTATGGAGATGCCTTTTTTTCCACATCTCTGTTCTGAAATTCCTAGGCTTTTTTTTTATTGTTTCCACTTTGTGTTTCATGTTTGCTAATAATAGAACTAGTGTCTTTGCAGTATTGAGAGAGGCAAGCACTGGAAGAGAGATACTTGTGTGTCTGCATAGTCCCTCTCCTTTCCAGTTACTGATCTGTCTACATTCTGAAACCTGCAAGGGTGTTTGTGGTGGGGTTTTCTTATCCTTTACTTCCCCTTTTCAGGAGGTTGTTCAGACATCTCTATTCACGTAAAAGACATTATTTTTAAGGTACTTTCCAATTTAAATTAATTCTTTGCCATTTATGTTAATTAGTTTTCATGCCAATGTGGTTTCTTCTCCCCAGTGTTTGGCTCCCTGGAGACATTCAGAAATCAGTCATGGTACTGTTAGCCTTCACACTGCTGTGCCAGGCAGGCACAGTTCTTTTAAAGCTTTCATATGAGAAAGGCCTGTCTCATGCTTAGTTTGCAGAGGAAACTGATCAGAGCAGTTCTACCAAAACTAAAGCCCAGACTGTCTGTGAAAGGTTAATGGCTAAATTGGTTAACCTGAAAACACCAAAATAGTATAGAGTAAGGATTGTTTATTATTGATTTGATACCATATCGGTGCCATCAACCCATTTACCCATTTACCTTTTGCCCAAATTTCCGTAAGGAGATAAATTCAGGATTAAATTGATGATGATTAAGGTTAGGCTTAAGACAGTAATACCCCAGAGGGAGTTTGAGACTTCAGTTCAAATTCCATCACAAATTAAAGTGTTGGAGAAATTAAAGAACATTTTTTCAAAACCACTTTTCTGGACAACTGCTGCTAAAATTGAGTAGAGAGCAACAGTGTGCACTCACCATATTAATCTTTTAGTGTGGCTGTCTGGAAAAAGCTAGGATGCTGTTGAGTGGGGCCAGAAAGGAGGCAAGGAAGCTGCAAGAGAGCTTGAGCAAAGACTCGGAGCCCTCTTGAGAAACATGAGCAGCACTACTGCAGGATACAAAATGTTGCATTTATCCATGTTGCAGTGCTTGTGCGTTGTCTGTTTCTGAGGTAGACTTTGTAGACAAGTCACACAAGTGACTGTTCAGTGGCACCTCTGCAGTATTTATCTAAATGTAATATTTTTCTTAAGCCAGTACAGGTTTGGATTGAGTTTGTTATTGAACTGACAAACATGGGAATTTTTACTTAACAGGAGAAGGTCTGCTCTCGGCAAGAGAAGGGTGTGTGTCTGAGCACAAGTAGCAGTTTTGGGCATAACTGTAGTCTGAAGCTGCACCAAGTGCTGGATGTTCATGTGTTTCTCCTCCACCTCAGTGCACCTCAGTGCTTCTTTGAAAACTGGTCCTCAAGATAGGTGAAATAGGCTGTGTGAGTATGGAGAGCAGAAATGCTATTCATAGAGGGAGCTGTTTCTGTCGTGGGTGGTAATTGACTCTGGAATACACTTTCCCATAGACTATATGACTGATTAATGCAACTGGATTATTTTTCTGATACAAAAAATCAGTAGTCAAACCTACATATCAAGATCTTTTTCTTTTTTTTTCTAAGTGAGAACTGTCTTAAAATGCATGTGCTGTCATGCGCGTTTGTGTGTAAAAGCTAAAAGCACTTTGTTACTGTGTTTTAACAAGTGATTCAGAAAGGATAATGCAGAATCTCTTGAACTTTAACTCTACGCTTGTTTGTATTAATAGAACTTGTCATCTTGGACAGTTGATAGCAAAAGATTGTAGAAAATGCTGATGCCATTTGAAGCTCAAAGTGCACCTTGTTATTATGATGTTCAGAACCTTTTGTGGTTTTTTTTTTTTGTTTGCGTAGATTGAATTAGAACCTGTAAAGCTTCTGTCTACAGAAGACCACCTGGAGCACAGCCTGGCTGTTGAGAGAAGAAGAATTCGACTGGGCTATGAACAGGTCTTTCAGAACTTAATGCAGGAGAGTAATAAGGAAGGTGATTACTGTGGTCAGCATAGAGGATGGAACAGATGACTTATGGGCAGCTGCAAGGCAGGAAAAAACCAGACAAAATGCCTGAGTAGAGCTCTTTGACATTGTGGTATCATGTAGAAAAGCATGTGCTAGATTTGTGAGGGTGTGTAAGACAGTTATTCTAATAGAGTGGTATTTCTTTGTCTTTCAGACATTCTGGATTTAAAAATGCAAGATTGAAGGCTAAGCATGTGTTAAATAGATGTGAAATGCAGAACTTCATGTAGGTTATCTGTGTAAGGTTTAATAGTTCACACAGAATTTTGCAAAATTATAGAAAAGTCCTGTGACGCTAGTTGTAATATTGATAGGAGGCTAAAATTCACTCAGGCTTAGAGCTATGTCTTTGCGAGAAAGCACTAAGAACTATGTTTATCTTGTGAGATCATTACCAAGAAGCAGGAGAAGCTTCACTACATGGAGGTCAAAACAGGTAAAAGAAATTTAAACTCCTCATGACCAAATTAGAAAAGCTGAGCTATGAGACAGGTTTGTCCTTATTTCTTGTCTCTGTTCTTAAAGAAAGTTGCACTCAAAAGTTGCTGAGCTCCCCTGCAAAAGAAATTATTCACAATAGTTAAGAAATATGCTGGTGTTTGGAAAATCTGAGCCATAGCTCCACATATAAACAACAGACATCATGTGGTTTTACTGATGAAAGACTAACCCTGTTGTAAATATAAATTCTAGTTGTAACAACTTAATAAGATTATCTAGAACTAAAGAGACTTGTTTGTAGAAGCAAACAAGTTACTTGTCTTCATGGTAACTGTCTCATAGGAAACAGCTTAATACCATGAAAGACAAATCCGAGGTTGATGATTTTGTTTCCACTGCCTTGCCTAGGAACTTCCTCAAAGAATCTTATCATTTTTAGCTCTAATTCACCTCCTTAAGGAGACAGAACAAGCAAAACAGGGGAAAGAGAGAAGAAAATACTGTGTATAAAGGCTGCCAGGTGGCAAAATAGGTATAAATCATATCCAGAAAGTGAAGTTTATTTTCTGAGTGATCTTATGCAACAACTTAAGTAGGTCCAAAGTGCGAGTTAGTCAAATATATCCACACTTTCATGTAATCATAACTTCAGTTATTTATGGCAAAAGTCAAAAGTACAATTGAGATCAAGACACACTTTAAAGTGATAGGCATCATCATATGCCTAAATCTGATCTTTCAAAACCTAATTGCAGAAAAAGATTAGAGTGTGGATGTATAGCTAAACATTTGAAAATGGAACTAGAAAATGCTCAGATAATGGAAGATCATTACTGATTCAGATCTATATTTCTTACTCTCATGTGTCCTGTATTGTCTCTGGTAATCACAAGATTTGTTGAAACAATCATGCCTAACCTTAATTAGACACATTTACACAGGTGGCCATCATATATGGTGGTCAAAGTCTATGAAAGTCATTTGAACAAGTGATAAACTCTCTGACAACATCCATTAGAGGTCATGCATAGCAACCACGAATAATCACAGGCATATGCAGAGGCTGTTGGCTGTCTGTATTCACAGATAGCCAAGCTTCACAGTGACTGCTTCTGACACCACTTCTTGAATGGTTGTAGTGGGACTGGGAAGGGTCACTATGCTGTGATAGACTGCAGCGTGCACCATCCCCTACCCCTTGTGTCCCTTGGAAGAAAAGAGCAGATCTTCAGCCTCTTGCTTGCTTTGCGATAAACAGAGGTCTTCTGTGTCTTTCTTTTTTAATTCTTTTCAGTGTTGCCTGAAGCAAATTGCACACTTCAGTAATGGGATATTTTCTTCTTGGCTGTCAGAGTTACTACCTGAAATAATTCATTAACACGTTGCTGCCATATTTCAGATACTTTTGAAGAGGAAGATGGAGTTTCAGCTGACCTTACTCATGTACAGAGTATTGAGCTTGTCCAGCCTCCTCATGCAGACCATCATGGAAACACTTTTGGTGGCCAGATCATGGCTTGGATGGAGACAGTGGCAAGTATTTCAGCAAGGTACTTTTCTACATTATAGTCTTTGCACATCGTTCTAAATGGATGTGATTTTAATATTAAGGGTTTCACAAGGATTTATTTTATGAAAAGTACAGACCCAAGCCTTTGTGACTTTTTCTTCATTCTAAGATTGCAGGAGGTCTTTGATGTAATCATGTGGTACAGTTCCCACAGCATGCCACACCCCTGTGGGGACAAATGTTATTCTTCTGTTACACGTGGAGACCCTAAGGCAAAAGAGGCAATGTTCTCTTGAGAATCTCTGTAGAAAGTCAGCATTGGACGTCAGAATAGAAGCTTGCCCTCCTGGTGGTTGCTGCATTGTTTTAAATGTAGAGTTACTTGTTAAGTCAGGATAAAGCCAGTACAAACCCTGTATCAACTGATACCCAAAAGTGAACAGCTTTCTAAATATTGGCCTGCAGATCCTTATGCCAGAAGAAGGAGTAAGTCAGAGAAGAAGAATCAAAACAGGTTCTGTTTTGTTGAGGCACACACAGAATGGGTGCGTAACCTTCAGCAAGTCATTTAACCTTTCAGTCTGAGTCCCCATCCTATGGGTCATAATATTTTTAGCTTTTTAAAGGGCTTTATCATCTTCAGGTATTAAGTGCGAAGTATTTTTGTAACACTGCCTATTTTCGCTTGTCAGTTTGGCCTAGACTTAAAGTCATTTAATTTCCCTTCCAGTGAAATAAAGTCGTTGTTTTTATCCCTCCTTGTTCTTGGACACTGCACAAAGCTTCTTTGTTATCAAAACTTGAGTTTCAGTTTGAATTCTTTTTGCATACCAAGTGACCTAATTCACTGCAGGGACGTTAGATATGTTTTTGCTTTTTAACTTTAATAATTAAATGACTTTCCCATTCATTATTCATTTAGTTTTGATTTGTAGCCAGCAGTTGTACAGATAACAGCAGCTTTTCTGTAGGGGTTGGATAAACAGCTAGTTTTAGTAATATTAGAATGCACTGACCTTACACAAGTATGTCATTTTATTGGCTTCCAAGGGATTGTTTCAGATCTTTGCCATAGTATGACCCAAAATATTTACCTGGTTTCATTTTTCATAAATTTTTTCTAGTGAGAGTCACACTTAGGTTCAAGAAGAAAAGAAAAACATCAGAAAACCAAGTACTGAAAAATTTTTGTTTGAACTAATGTATATCAAACACAATTTGTCATGTTGAAAATTTCAAGAGTAGTGGCTGGTGACAGAGGCTTGTTAAAAACAGAGATTTTGTGCTTTATGCTTGAGAAATGGCTGGTTTTGATGCAAACCTTTTGTTAGGCCACTCACAATTAGACCTGACCTTTGAAGGTGCCAATTAAGAGTTGCTATGGCCACAAACCAATGGAGGAGCACAAGAGGAGGGCTGAAGCTTGACAAACGCATTCTAAGGGTGTTTTAAAGGTTACTCACCCTTGAATTCTTCCACTTCCCTCCTGCCCATAGTTTTTTGTCTGGATAGTAGATGAAAATATTGCAGATAGCAATAAAGACATTTGAATATTAATACTACTAGTTTGGTTTCGATCTGTACTTCTGTGTTTCATACACTTGCAGTATAAGTATTTGGGGCATAGTCTTCCAGAAAAACTGGAATATTTAGGCCTAATTTCTGAGTTTTGCCTCCCTTATTTTCAGTAATACTGTGTTTGCATCTTTCTTGTGAACATTGTAGATAAGATCACTGTTTTGCATTTAAAATCAGAAGAGCAACTTAATGAAATGACAGTCATTTAAATCTATTAGTCTGTTAGAAAGATGTACCAGTCAATTAGTTGGCTACAGGTAATTGTGTGCTTTTAAGAATTCTGGTACATTAGTTTGCAGGGTGTAGTTGAGTTAAAAGGTAGGAATGCTATCGAATTGTATTTTCGAGTTTAAAAATCCACACAATGAAAAATCTATTTTCAGATGTGCATATGGGATTCTTACTGAGGAGTTTTGCACAGATGCATGGGGACAGACCATGTTTTTTTGAAGTCCAAAAATAAATGGCATTATTGTGTATTGTTCCCTTCTTATGGGATCCAGAGAGATTCCAGTAAAGACTGGGACTTTAACTACATTTTTAACTCCTGAATCATGGAATCATAGCATCATGGGATGGTTTGGGTTGGAAGGGGCCTCAAAGCTCATCCACTTCCATCCGCCTGTCACAGGCAGGGGTACTTTTCACTAGGCCAGGTTGCTCCAAGCCCTGTCCAGCCCGGCCTTGAACACTGTCAGGGATGGGGCAGCCACAGCTTCTCTTGGCAGCCTGTTCCAGGGCCTCATCACCCTCATAGGGAAGAACTTCTGCCTAAGATCTCATCTCAGTCTCCCCTTTGTCAGGTTAAAGCCATTCACCCTTGTCCTGTCCCTACAAAAGGCCCTTGTTTAAAGCTCCTCTCCAAGTTTCTTGTCAGCACCTTCAGGCACTAGCAGCTGCTCTAAGGTCTCCCGATAAGGAGCTTTCTCTTCTCCAGCTGAGTAAGACCAGCCCTCTCAGCCTATCTCCAGAGCAGAGCTGCTCCAGCCCTCACAGCATCTCCGTAGCCTCCTCTGAACTTGATCCAATAGCTCCTCGTTCCTCTTGTGTTGTTGCCCCAGAGCTGGGCACAGGACTGCTGGGGGGGGTCTCTCCAGAGCGCAGCAAAGGGGAGAATCCCCTCGCTTGACCTGCTGCTCACATTCCTGTTGAAGAAACCTAAGTTTTGCCCACTCCAGAGAGGATGCAAATGAGACCCTAATTCCACAAATCCTTAACCTGTATCTGTGCTGCAGAATTTTTTTCTGGAACATCTGTGAAGGTCAGAGAAGTGATGAGTTGTTGGAATTCCCTAGTGTAGATGACACACTATTGCAAAGGTTTTTCTGTAGGTGTGTGGCTGGGTTTGATCAGGTGTGTATCTGTTTATCCACTGTGCTAGTCTAAAGGGCAGCTTTACAAGTATACTTGTGGAAAGTATAGACAATACAGACAATTTTCTATACTAGACATGCAAAGTTTTACCACAGTGGCTACAGCCTATTTCACGAGCAATACAAAGAGATACAGTAGGACAACCCAGCTGTTCATGACTACATATAATTGAGCATAGTGGAGGATTAGGTCTGAAATAAGAAGACGGCTGAGCAGACACACTATGCAATCAGAAGGATAAAGAGAACAGGCTTACTAAGATTTGTGTGTTTGTAATACACTGTTGTCCCCTCAGCTTTTGAAATTTAGCCAAGTTTCTGAATCTGTAAGTGATCACTTCAACGTCTTTATATTCTTATGTATGTGCAAAGATGTTTCCCAGCTCAGCACCAGTAGTGAACTGCACATAATTTAGTAAAACAGACCAAAATAAAAAAAAACCCAAAACCAAAAAAATCCCCCAAAAACCCCAACAAAAACAACTATGCATTTGACAGTTACATTAGTAGGTTTTAATTGTTATTTCATATAATGCTAGCAGAAAACATGATAAGCAAGCAAAACAGTACAAGTGTTAAATAGACTGACAGTGTTTTGCTTGAACGTTGTTTCTGGAGCTCAGCCAGGTTTCTTTTAATCGTTTAAAGACTTTATGACTTGGCTTTTCTACATACTTAGCAATATTCTACTCCCCATGCTGTCATATAGAAATTGACGAAACTGTGAAGTAAGTGGTTACTTTGTAGGTAAAGGGTTCATGATCTGGCTCCAAAAGAAGGTAGTATCAAGCAGCAAGGATTAATTAGTCAGTGTTTGTAAAGTGTGTTGGAAATGAAACAGCATGACATAAATGGTACTATTATGTTTGAAGCTGGAATTTTATGCACTTGAAGCTGAACATGTTAACTGTATTTCAGTGGGTTATGGAATAAATTAGAGTAATATAGTGGTCTTCTAGGTTGCACAAACCTTGTTTCTCTAATCACTACCCACTTCAGATCTAGCATCGAGGTTTTTTTAATGCAATTGTATGTGTTGCTCTCCGCCTCTTTTGCTTTCTTTTTCAGCCGCCTTTGTCATTCATATCCTGTCCTGAAGTCAGTCAATATGTTTAAATTCTGGGGACCATCCGTCGTGGGTGACCGCCTTGTTTTCAGGGCAATTGTGAACAATACATTTCAGAATAGGTAAGCTCTTCATCTGGTTATCTTCCTTGACTTGTCTAGCACCAGCCTAAATGTGTGTTTCAGGTTGCAGCTATCTGTAGGGTTTCCATGACTAAATAAATGATTTTTCCTCTGCGGCTTTCAGGGATATACTTGTAACTACCTGTCTGTGTGTTCTTTTTTTTTTTCACTTTTCTCATTGTCAGTTTAAAAAATCTGTTCTCTGACATTCACTCTCAATTTAAAGATAATTTATTAAAAAATTCCAATCCTGCAAATTCAGACCATGAATGTAACTTTGAAATTCAGGGATTCTCAAGAGATGAGTTGATCCCACAGCTTTGTTTCTTCATAAGACTCAAGCGTGCTGCCAGGATCTTCTTGTCTTGGCATCTGTTTACAGATCTAGGTTTTATTTATTGCTGGCAAAATTCATCCTTTATTTTGTTTATTTCTTCCCAGTGCTGATTTGGGTGTACACAAAGGTGAGGCTTTGCCAGTTGCAGTTTGGAATAAATGACTGCAGCCATGCATGCTGAAATTTTGTCTTTAGTTGAGTGTATAGTCACTGTGAGCATGAAACAGAGATTTTAGCGCACTGAATGCCTGCTCCTGGAATTTAATGGTGTGGCTGTTGACCCATCGTGCACAGATCCTTCTTGCTAATGGTTACTGTCATTTTCCTGTGCATATGCTACCTTTTCTACAAAACTAGGGCTACTGTCATGTTTGCCTCATAGAGACTTACTGTCCTCTAACCTTTTGGCAACAGGATAGCACTTCTCTGCTAGGCTATTTCACCATCTACAGCATGGCTTTGGGCCAACAGACTTTTAGGTTATGCCAAGACTGTGACGCATCTTATGTGGAACCCTGTCCCAGCAGGAGAACATGTACAGAAGTTGCAAAAGGTGTAGCAAGGCAAGCCACAAGAAGGCAGAAGCTAAAGTAATTCCTTTTCCAAATTCTGTACAAGGGGCAAATGTTGCCTTGGCATTGCTGTTCTGTGCCTGTTTCTCAGTAAGTGTATTTGGCCCCACTGAATGCTAGCAGGGAATGAATTACTTTCATACCATGCTTCTGCTGAATGTCAAATCAGTATCATTCTGTTCACTTTTGCTGTCTGTTCTCACAGTATGCTTACTGGTGGTCATATTTTGTTATTTAATTCAGGCTAGTGCCACCTATTATTTTATTTCTGAAATGTTTTTGTCCAGACTGAGTAATTTATTTTGTATGCTACAGAAGCTATTTGAGTCAGGCCTCCCTCATAAAGAAAGGTGTCCAGCAGCCCTTTTTAGTATATCTCAGAGCTACTTCTGCATCACCTGTAGTAGTTCAATAATTAATTTAAAATTATATTTCAGTGTGGAGGTTGGTGTCCGTGTCGAGGCTTATAACTGTGAAGAATGGATCAAGAACCAGGCACGGCACATTAACAGCGCGTTTCTCATTTTTAACGCTGTGAATGACAGCGGAGAGCTGCTCACCCTCCCCAGAATCAAACCTACTACACAGGTCAGCTGTCATCCTCAGGAGCAGGATAAATGCATACATGATGGTTGGACTTCATGGTCTTAAAAGTCTTTTCCAACCTAGTTGATTATGATTCTATGAGATAATGTGGTCCAACCTAGAGCACTGCATGTCACACAGCCAGCCTCTGTGTGGCATGCATTTTCCTTGCTGGGGAAATGGAGGACTAAACAGGGCACTAAAATTTTCTTGCAGAAGAAGAGTCCTCTAAATGAAATGTTTGTCTTTGAGTGAGCGATTTTTCATTGTTAACTTCAGTCATCCAGAACTGAGAGGTGTAGTGGAGGGTCACTACCCTCCATTATAAATTCTGTAGTTAGTTAATGGACAGGGAAGAAGAATCTGCGTTTTGCAGGTTTTTGTACTTGTCTATACCTATCTTGTGCAACCTCCACTGACTGTAGATGAAACTCCTAAGTGTTTAGTGAACAAAAGTTATTTTTATAAACCCTCAATGAAGGTAAGAAATAGAATTAATAAGCAAATCTGTAGGAGTCAAATCCCATGACATGGGTAGTCTTTCCAGTTCCTTTGACATGGAGATCTCAGCATGTTTCCCTGAAAGTGGTTCATGAAGCACTCAGAGCAGTTTGAATACTATTTGCTGTAATGTCACCTGTCATTAACCTTACTGCTCCAGTTACAGAATTTTTAGAGAGCCAGCATAGACAGAAATTTAATGATTATTCAGCATTAGTGAACTTACACTTTATGGGATGGCAACTGGACAAATAAATTAAGGTGTCCTATGTACTAGCTGAGTCAGTAAGGTTCATTACCACTCGTTACGTGGTGTTCAAAGAGGAAGAACTGACTCTTCCTCTTAAAAAAATAACAAACCAAAGAAGCCATGGCAGTTTAGCTTCTGTCAGAAACATAGTGCTTCCCTAAAGACCTGCCTAGAGGGGCATCCACAGACATCAAGATAAGAACGTGCACACACATTTGTTTAGAGCAAAGAAGACAAATCTTGGAAAATCAATACGTGCTCAAGCTAGTTTAAACTTTCAGTGGTCTTTTGACTGTGAGTGACAGCTGGTATGGCAGAGCTCTATGAAACAGGCAAAAGATGTTTTCAAAATACATCATGTAGTTTAAAGAAGGCTGGGATGCACTAATCTGGAGATTCTTCTTATTCCAGAAGCTACATGTCAGCTCTTAAAAGCTGAGGAAAAGCTTTCTGAAGTGGCATGTCCTCCAAGATAACAAGTCCTATTGACTTTCAAAGCAGTTTGTTGTGATGTATGTTCTTATGTCACTTCTGTGCTTCAAAAAACCATCCGCTGGTGCAGAATAATAATGAGGGAAGACCTGCCACCTGAATAGGCAAATCACATCTGTTTGTACAGTTCTTGCTATGTCTCAGATCCGTATGCACTAAAACAGGAGTTCTTCCTGCTTTCTTTGTGCTTTGAACATCAGATGCTGATGAATTTGATTAACAGTTTAGTTGGTGGATGGCACATTTAGAAAGAATAGAGTATGTATGGTGCACTGCCCAGCTGCCACTGGTTTAAAACCAAAAAGTGCTAGGAATGTGCTACTGTGCTGCAACTTTTTTGTTGGATTGTTGGTGCAAATTTAAGGGAATATTGTAAAGTCAGAAGTAACTTGCTCAGGCGAATCTGGGTAAAGGCCAGTATACAGAGTATGTTATTTGTTTGTAATACATCTCTGGCATTTGTCCGTCTGTAAGAAATAATTTTTAGTTGTCTTTTTCTTAGTCTGTGTTCTAAAATAATCAGATATGTTACTGTCTGGTTTACTTTTTGTAAAGGATGATATGAGGCGATACTGTGGAGCTGTTGCCCGAAGGAGAATTCGACTGATCAGGTATATAGTTGAGTTACAAGGAGAACTTGATTTTGAAAAGTTAATTTTTTAATGTATCCTCTAAAAAAGTAATAATTTGTTTAATAGTGAAAATCTCCTCAAACATAACTATTATGGTGCATAACTTTCTGAACAGTTTTGCCCAAGTTGCATTGAAATTATTAGAGGTTACTTGTCTCAAAAATACTTCGCTCTATAGTTTTTTTGTTTCCCTGTCTTTCTTGGGAGGAAAAAGGAGTTATCGCAAACCTGTCTTGCAACCGAAAATTGATAAAATACCTGTAAAAGATTTAGAAGACACTTCAGCCTGTAGAAGTGATTGTTTCTAACATATATAGAGAGAAAGTGTAAAGAACCATTCATGCTATAATTTTTCCTTTGAATTTTGTTTTAGAAAACGCATGCTATCTGCTAAAGTAGACAAACCTTCTGATCTCTGGGAGAAAAGCAACCAGGTAATCTGTAGATCGTGTCCTGTTGTCTGATTGCATAAAATGGTGTATTTGTGTATTTTTTGGGGGTGTATAACACTTGTACCTATGAGTTTTCAAAGTGGACTGTCTGTACTTAAGATAGTCATAGAAGAATGGATCAATGTGTAATAAAATCAGCTTGCTTTTTTTTTTTTTCCCTCTGGAAAAAAAAAAAAGAAAGAGAGAAAATCCTTCACTATTGATTTAAGAGTAAATTTTATACAAATCATTAAAAATGGCTTTAAGATAGACTCTTAGCAAGTGATCCCTTAAGCAGCTGACCTGTAAGGTCTCCTACAGATTTACGTCCCAGTGTTCCCAGCTTTTAAAAAGCTGAATTCTCCTGCGGAGAAATTAGTTTCTTGGGGGTTTTGTGTTTTTCCTTTTTTGCTTTTCTTTTTTTGCTTTATCCAGCCACTGATTTTCTCAATTGCTATGCAAAGACCATTTAGTAAATGCTAAAAGGTGGGGCAGAGACAAACAAACAGACAGATGAATAGTGAAACAGTGTAAACATGCAGTCAGTAGCGATGAACCTGCAACCTGAATTCAGGTGGATTTACAGACACCCTAAGTGCTTTTTTCAGTGCCAGATTTTTGTGGTTAAATTTTCATTGCATTTAAGATCTCAGTGGCTCCCAGCAGTTTTACCTGGTCTTTTTTGATTACACACACACCCCAAAAAAAAATAGAATCATAATGCAGGAAGTGATTTGCTGTTAGCAGTGGCATCTTTGCTGTTTGAAGCAGCATTTCTTTTCTGCAAACAAAAAATATAAATGTGGACACAATTATAAAAAAAACTTACTTAAGATTTTTTTAATATTAAATTAAAATCTGTCATTAAAGACTCTTAAGGCTGTATTTTCTTTATACAGTGGTTAAATGAGAACTCCACCCACTGTAGTCAAGCATAAATAATGAACATATTTGCACTTCTGCTGTGAGCATGCTGTGTAAAGCAATTGCCAAGATAGACCACAGCTAGATCACAATGAAGAGGTTAATTTTCTAGTAGTTTTTAATTCCTGAGGAAGAAGATGGACAAAACCATTAATTTAGTGGTCTGAGAGGATTACCTGTCTTATCTCAGTGGGGGTCACAGTTTTTCTGCACTGCTTTATAATTGGAGAAGCCAAAAGTAGTATTTTGTTGTTGTTTAATTAGGGCTGTTTTGCCAACTGCAATGTGAGCACATAATCTAGCTATTGAAAGTATTTAATTCAGAAACATTGTACTGTGTTTTCTGGAAGTAATACCTATGGGACAGTATACATTTGTTTGCCGTTGAAGGGTGATGATAGGAAAAGAACACCTGATTTCTGCAGTATTCAGTGAAATGTAACTTTGTTCCTTTATTTTCAGAAATGTATCTTACTTTGTTCCTGCCCACTGCAGGAGGGTTGGAACTAGATGATCCTAAGGTCATTTCCAACCCTAACTATTCTATGATTCTATGATTTACAGGCATATATGAGTTACAGCAATATAGCTGCACTGACGCACCTAGCAGCAAAACCAGGATGGGAAATAACCAGTACAGTGGATGATGTAAGTGCGTAATTGTGGATCGCTGTATAGCCATGTTATGTTTCACCATAAGAGGTGGGTGGAGAAAATCAACATTTTACATTTGTTTTGACAGTGTTCAGTACTGTGGCTAGGGTTGAAACCCAAAACTCCCAGAGGTTACTGGAAATGTTGCAAAGCAATCTCTGATTGTCCAGAACACGGTGCAAACTGGAAGTACAGTTGAGTTCTTCTTAGATGGTCTGAATGGCTGGTGAACACAAGGACTTGAATCCCTGAAAGGCTGGCTTGCAGGCAGCTGATCAGTAGTTGTTGTTGAGCAGCACTCAAGGAGAGTGTAAAAACTCAAACAAACTTGTATCTCATTTTTGTGAGGCATTTTCTTTGCCACAACTGACATGCTTGGTTTTGCAGTTTGGTTTTGCCAGATGGTTTGATTCCACTGAAACACCAAACTTAGACATCTTTGATGAGTCAGTGCTGTTGATGATCTGTGGGACTTCTCATGTCACTGTGATAACTAAAATATGTGCAGCACCCTGTAACATACTGTCTTTACCAGCTTTGCAGCATGGGAGATGCTTCTAAGTAGCAGGCATTATCTGGTGATAGTTCCAAGTGGACACTCCCAGTGGGCAGGTGGCAGGAATTTATATACCATATTTTTCAGTCCATGTCTTCTCAGTAGACTCACAAAACCACAGACTGGCTTGGGTTGGCAGACACCTTAAAGCTCATCCAGTTCCAAACCCTGCCACAAGCAGGAACACCTTCCACTAGACCAAGTTGATCCAAACCCTGTCCAACCTGGCCTTGAACACTGCCAGGGATGGGGCAGCCACAGCTCCTCTGGGCAACCTGTGCCAGGGCCTCACCACCCTCACAGGGAAGAACTTCTGGCTAAGATCTCATTTCAATCTCCTCTGTGTCAGTTTAAAACCATTCCCCCTTGCCCTGTCTGCTTGACTTTTTCTGTGCACATTTTTCCTTCCAGACACTTTTATTTCTGTCCTTTTTCTATTAAAAAATTACAGAAGCCTAAAAGCAATGCACCTCCTTGTTCATTGATCAGTGTTGTAAACTCAAAATCAGTAAGGAATCTTATGTGAGCCAGATTTAAGATAGGAAGATGCTGTTAAGAAAACCAGTAGCAAGATAATTTAGTTGGGAAAATTATTTTAACTTAATTGCAGTGCATGTTTCCCAAACTATTGAGGGATATCTGTTAAGGTTTGGTTTCTGAAATATGGTTAGTGACTAGCAGATTAAGATCATGTAGATTCAGAGGTGTTTTGGGACAAGAAAAAACTGTTTATATCTTCAAGTCTGTCCTCCTGCATCTCAGAGGTTATGAAACTTCACTTACTGATTATTGCATCTAGTCAGTAAGCTACTTGAATAAAATGATACATACAATTCATAAGGAATTCCAGTGATGGCAAATCCACCAGCTCTGTTTATAGTTTGTTTCAGTAAGCCCTGTTGTGTCAAATTAATGACAGACAGCACTCATCCTCAAGAAAGCAAGCTTGAACAATCAGAATGAAAAATTGAGTGTTACTTTCAAGCTTCTTCTAAAACTGTGTTATTATCCTTGTGAAACTTCCTTTCTGCATCCACTGGCAGTGTCATAATCTCAGTTTCTTTCCTTCTTAACAGCAAATGCTTGAAACCTGTAATATAAACAGCACTAAATCTTGTGAAAAAATTATTTCATACAAAAATACCCAAAGCCCATGCACATTCTGGATGATATTGTAAACCAGCATGATGTCATTTCTCTCAGCAAGCCACCAGGTACCTTCCAGTATTACTGAAGTGTGGAACTTTCTCCCCTTTTTTGGATATCATAAAAAATAGTCCTGAGAGTAAGATCTGCTTCTGAGCCACTTGAGACTCACGTAGTGAAGAATCTCAAGTAGCTTTTTCTAGCTGTTCTTTCATCTAATTGAAGTATCTTAAATCCAGCAAAATCTCAGGCAGGATGTAGGATGGTGTCATGATTTAACCTGTTTTAGATGGTTAAGGTGGAAATCACACTGGTGCTATCAATGGGTGAAGACTAACCATCTATTCCTATTGTTCTGCACATTTCTGCATAATCTGGCATTGTCAGACATTAGACACTCCTTTAAGAAGTGTCAGGGATCCAGGGCAGCACACTGCTTTTCTTCTTTTTTTTCTGGGATATATGCTGACTGTATATACACAGGATATATGCAGTCAGCAGTCATAGAAAACCATACTTTTGGTTACATGATTGTAGGCCACTTCAGTTGTTGTGTACGATTTATTCCATTAGTAAGTCTTCTTTCTTATTAGCTTATAGGCACAAAGTAAACTGCTGACAAAGTGTGGATAGATGTCATCAGTAGGCAGAGGGTATATGTGTTGCCATATGTAACTGCATGTTTACCTCTAAATTAACATACAGTGTGGATTAGATTTGCTTTTGATAAAGAAAGTGGGAGTTAAACCAATCTTGAACTTCACCTACACACACAACTCTTCCAGTCAAATTTAGATACATGCTTGAATCCCTAAATGCTGGTATAGATGCAGCTCCAAGGAAGGGTTTCTGCCAGCTCTGGTTAGTGAAACTTACTGTCTTGGCTAATGTTAGTTTGGTGAGGTTATCACCATTTCACGCTCACTTTTGTCACTTTTGCAAACACAAGCACAAGGGGATATCCCTTAAGAAGCTATACCTAGCTCAGAATCTTTCCTTAATCACTGCAGGCCAGCACACATGCATCCTACCAGTCTTACATCCTCTGCACTCATGCAGCAGGTCTTGATCTTCATCCTTGGTGTGTACAGTGGTGTAGACACAGAAAACTACTTATCCTTCTCTTACTGACATGCATAGCAGCATCTCCACTCAAACAGACCTCTTCAGTGTCCATTAAGTGGTTTCTTGCGGAGAGGCTGAGATCAAAAAGAGTAGGAATCTAGTAGTAGTGCTGGTCAATGCTCTACCTGAAGGCAGTCATACTATAGGAGAGGAGACTGTCAAGGACATTAGACTGAACTGTGTTTGAGATGAAATATCCTAGTAGGTAGGTTTTATGAAGTAGTGTATGCTTCTGTATATGCTGAGGATTTGTTCCTTTTTCCCTGGAACTAGAAGGACCCCAATTTGATTGACAACTTTTAAAGGCAGAAAGTGGCACTTTGACATAGAGCCACAAGACTTGTAGGCATATAGTAATAATCTAGCCTTACCAGTGTTCATCTAGCAGGGAGATGTTTTAACAGCTGCACATACTGTTTTCTTTAGGAGAGGACTCCTAAAACATGATTTCCTTTCTATCCTTAGAGCAGTATTAGTTCATGCATCCTGTAGCTGGTTACTAAAGCTCTTAGGCCTTCTGCTATGCGCCAAACTTTACTTCAGCAAGATGCTTGCTGGGTTATGCTGGTTTTTTTCCCTATGCCAAGACATGAAAATATGAAAACACACAAATTCTTTGTTGCACAAATGCTCCATTAACCAAAAGATATATAGAAAAAAAAAATAATCAAGAGATGATGAAACTTACTAATTTTGTATCACTTAGAAGTGAAAATCTTTTAAACTTCCTAGGATTTGGGAAACAATTTAGCACATCACATCATCAGAACATCAAATTTTAATTTGGGAATAAAGTCCACTAATTCTGAGCAGTCTCTTCCACTCAACTTATTCCATTATATAGGGCTTATGGAACATACCAAGCCCTTCTTTTGCAATGATTGTGTGTGATTGTTATGTACAGGTTATTAATTTTGAATTCTCCATGTTAGGGTTTAGGCCTGTGACTAGCAATAGGCCCAAAATTATCAAGACAAGACACTGCAAGTGTGAGACGAGAGGCAAAACCATGTTTTGAAGTAGTTTTTCAATGTATCCTTAACTGTAGGTGCTCTTCATCACAGTAAAGAATAGGGAAGAGGTGGGGGGAATAGGGAAGGGGTAGGGGGCAATGGGGAGGGAAGTCTTTTGGAAAGAGAATTGAGTCTTTTTGGGGGAAGAGTGCATAGGCCAATGTATGGCTAATTTGCATGTAAAAGGGAGCTGAAGTAGCTGTACTCTACAAATTACTCATTAAAGACAAGCTACTGAATTGCATAGTTTGGAGAGGTGGATCAAGGAGGTCATCCATCTGTCATCCAAAGTTATCCCTTTTAAGCTTGGAAAGTGCTTTCGTAAAAATCTGTTTCCGGTTGGATGTTTCTAGATTAGCTTCTCAAAGCTGCAATGCACAGAATTGCTGGATGTGTTCCAAAATCCACATGGCGGGGGGGACAGTTGCTTGGTTTGTCTTATTTTGATTAATTGTCACACATACTGCAGGGATACTCATCTCACCTAGTGTGGCCTCACTCCAGATTGCTCCTGCTCTCCAGTGCCACATCCAGTGGATTCTAGTCCGTAGTTTCAAATTTCTGGAAAGCTTTAAGTGACCAACACTTCTAGATACCTTACATAAATTGAATGGAACTCCTTCCTAATAAATTCCATATTACCTTTCTTTGCTTTCCCATATTTATGCTGTATTTCTGTAACTCAACTTGGCTCAAGGGCCAGGTTAAGAAAATCGCAGAATTCTGGACTGATACTGATCTGCTCTGGTATGAAAAGTCCAGTCTCCTGTCACCAGCCACTGATGCCAGATTGACAAAAAGAACTGCATGAGGTCCTCAGTTTGCCCCATTAGCTTTTGGAGTTAGTGAACTGAACCCCCTATGAGGAGACTTCCTGCAGCAAAGATGTGAAGAGGCTTTTACCTCTATTCCTAAGTGGATCTGCTGTTGTATATGAAAGTAATGGACATCTTCATGTCCTGATAGAAAAAAAATTACACTGATATAACTCAATTTTTTAAAGTTGCCTGCCACGTAAAGGGTATTTAGAGACTGTATATGCATAGTATGTAGAAGAGGTTATACTGGCCTCTAGTTCATTCAGTACCACTTGAAAGCTATTTCAGCTGTCCCTAACCAGATGTAATTATAATTCTGTGGTGTCACTATGCTATCAGTATATTTGATTTTACATTGTGCTGTATTTTAATGTAAAACTGCATGTCTGCATTTCATCTGCACATACAGTTTCATAGGTACTCCTGAGAAAATCTGTGTAAGTCATAAATGTGTAACATTTAGAAGTGTTAAAGCATAATCATTCTTTTGTTCTAATATATTGTACACTTTTCCAGATAAAAATATGGACTCATGAGGAGGGTGAAATGTTGTCACTCAAAGTTGAAATGCAAGTGAAGATACCATCACATCTAGCTTTCTGTCTTTTGTCTGACTTCACATTACGCTTACAATGGGACAAACATTTCATGTAAGAACTTACGTTTAAGACTGTTCGAATCCACTGACAGCTAACCTTTTCTGACACAAATATTTTTTGAGATGTTGAGACTTTGCTACCTAAGTAAGAAGAAATTGCTGTAAGAAGTTGACATTAAAGATTAATTAGTCAGAGTATGGACTGGGGGGGCTTAACCTTAAAAATAAAATCTGATTCCTTCTTAATCAAATTTTAAAACACAGTTGCCCTGGATTGTCAAAAGAAAGAGCTGCGGCAGAGGTTACCCTTTTCAAAAATGAACACAGTTCTGTGCCTAGACATGTGTATGTTAAAAGGTTTAACTTTAGTAAATTGCCTGTAGTTTGAGGTGGATATATTGTGCATGCTGTCTCTAAGTAATAAGGCAAAGCTGTGGACTACTTCATGTTAATGTCTGGGACATTAATGCTCAGCTTCAAGCAGTCAAAGTGAGAAATCAAGCAATGGAGTTCTCCAAAATGCGTATTTCAAGAAAAGTAACATCATGTAAAGATTATCTTGAGTTGCAATGGGTTTCAGAATTGCTGTAAGGGGTGTTTGAGATTTTTTTATTTACCTTATATGGTGTAGAATATTTACCTTATATGGTGTAGCAATAATTGAATTGATAATACTAATCATATTTAGTGAATATTGTCTTAAAGGAAAAGGTTTTTTCTGTTAGTCGTTCTGCCCTGAAAGATTTTTATCCGAGGGTGATAGTGGAAGCATGGGGATATTTGAAAATTTGCACTTTGCTGCATTTATAGCTTGTAACAAATGAAATATGATGAAATACTAAGTTGACTATCCATATCTACACCAAAAATTTCAGCTTTCTTATGACTGCCATGAAGCCTGATTGACTGGTGAAAATGGGGTACTGGCTTAGCCTGTGGTTATTGCAGAGATGAAATAAATTAATTACTCCAGTATATAGGAAAACTCTGACTTTTCCTTGAAGTGAAAAATCAGAGATAGTGGTCAGTACTTCCAAATACAGTGAAAGAGTGGTCCTGTCTGAACCCAGTAGAAAACTTTGAATAAAATTTCACAACTGTTTTTTCCTGTGGTGTGTCAGGTGGGTGATACTTGGTTATTCAGCAACTGCATTACGGCTTGGGAGCTAATGTCATTCCAAACAGCATGCAAAAGGTACGCTTTTAGGACATTACTCCAGCACCTTGCAGCATTTTTTAACAATTCTGTGGGATAGAGAAGTGGGGTCAAATGAATGAGGTGGTGTGAAAAACCTCACTCTTCCACCCTGTGTTCCCCCCTCTTCTTTGCTGCCTGAACATGAAAATTATAGGCTTATTGTTAGGATGGAATATATGTATGTACAGTGTTTTTTGTAGAAGATGCTGTTGCATATGTCAGGGTCTGCATGTGCGTGTTAAATATATTTGCAGAACTTGCAAGGTCCTGCAGGCTGTGAGTGAAGATGACAAAATATATTATGTTACTTCTCCACCCATGACTGGCCATAAACCCAGAGACTTTGTGATTCTTGTGTCTCAAAGGCAGCCCTTTAAGCCAAAGTGAGTATGAAATTTCAAGTGTAACTGTGAGCACTTTGGAGTTTCAGTTTTGATTACTGTTGACCTTTACCTGGGCCTGCTGTTGGGTAGCAAAGATTTTAATTTTTTAAGAAATCAGATTATTAGCTGAGTTTGGACAACCAGATTTATTTTGCAACATGAAAGTGCAATGAAGTAAATTCAGAGCATCAAAAATTTGTAGTGTAGTCCAGTATTGCTTTTTTGATAGTGACTCTTCTATCATGAGGGAAAATAGGCCAGAATTCCAAACAAGCAGTTTGGAAAAAAGGCATGCCTCAGAGGGCATGTCAGTGTGCTGAAGCACATAACTGGGAGTTTGTTCAAGTAGCTCCTTTGTAATCCCATTTAATGTAATTCTGAAGATTTTCTTACTTAAGGAAGTGACTGGCCCTTCTTGAAACCACAGTGTGACACATTTATTTTGTCTGTAAATTCTGCTGCTGAATTTGGTTGAAAAATCCCCTTGACCAGTTTAAGATACATTGATTTTTTTTTCCCCCATTATATTTCCTTTTGTTCCTTTATAATGAAAAATGGATAAATGGGATCATCTGTTATAACTTCTTATTTAGTCTCAATTTCTTATATTAGTAATTCTTCATTTTAACAGAATATTGCTTCTAAAATTCAGTATTATGAACTGTGCTTGCTTTTTTGCCGCATACATCTGGAAGCTGAATCCTGTCTACCTTTGCTGGGGCCACACTGTAAAGCATCTCAGTAAGGATTGCTCCACAGCCCCAGTTCTGTAAATGTGGGTTGTGGAGAGCAGGATAAATTAAAAAATAGAGGTGCTGTATGTGGATGATTGTTCTGTGGCTTTCCACAGAAGTTTCCCTGGTAGAAGTCTGTGATAAAGCCTTCACAAGACTCAAAATCGAATCTTTTAACATATATCTTTAAAAATACAGAAGCTTGTTTGCCTTCATATGAAAATGACATCTTTGATATAACCGTGCATACTCTGTACTCATTTACATGTATCTTTTTTTAACATCTTCTTGAAGAAGTGTTTGATTCTTCCCCTTCCCCTGCAGTGAACCTTACATAGTAGCTGCGAAGTCAGTTACCCTCACGTCTATGCCACCTTCTTCAGAATACTGGAGAAGTGAAATCCTCTGTGCTGGATTCCAGATCTACAGTGACAGTGATAGCTCCTGTACAGTGAGTAGTTTTGCAGACCTCAGCTGTGTCTCCTTTCCTGCAATATTACATGTACATATAGTCATAATTTTGCTAACAGTCTGGAACAGAATCAGCAATACAACAACAAAAAAAGTCTTATTTCCTCAGAGTTCTGTCTGGCTGTTAGCACATTCTTTATTCTATGAAGTGAAATCTGTCTTGCCCAACTTCGGCCAATCTGGATGTTAGGAATGAAATCTAAACTAGAGATGGCCAGGCGCCTCCAGTCGGTCAGGCGTTCAACCCTAAAATAATACTTCTAGAAGGTGTGCATTAAACTGGTCTCTGCTGCTGGCCATCTCTTTTCTGGCTGCAGAAGAAGATCAGTGAACCAGTTCAGATTGAATGCTTAACTTTAACTTTGATACGAAAGAAATTACATGATCTGAGTCCCGTCTCTAGACCAGTGTTCTTTTCCATGGGAAAGTGATAACTTCCATTGAAGAAAATACGTTTCTGAGAGCATTCAGAAACTCTCAGTAGCCAGGATTCTTTTTTGAGGCCACAGCTTTGTTCATAAAGCACATCTATTTAACAGGTTACACAGAATGTTTCTTGCTGCACTGCTGGCTGCATTTACCTACGGATGGTTGAGGACCTGTCAGTAGTGAGGACACTGAGATCACTGAAGTACTGTAAAAAAAGCTTGTTCTTTTTGATAATTATTGCCTTCAGTTTCAGAAACACTCTGTTTCTATTCACATCCATAAAAACTTCGATACTCATCTAGCCTCTGAAAAATTGTCCAGCTATTGCAATCCGTATGCTTTTAGTTTCATATATTTTTGCTTAAACAGGTATATTACTTCAATCAAGTGACATCAGGTGTTGTGCCTTACTTTGCTGCAAATCTTACTGGCTCATCTAAATCCATTGAAGACACTGCTTTGGAATGTATGAAGTTCTTGGAGATGAACAGTAGCAAGTTGAAATTGAAAACAGATTTCTGAAGACACCTGTGAATATGATCAAACAGTGCTGGTTTAAATTCCTGCATGTGTGTCAGTCATTTTTCTGCAGGTTAGTTGCTTTAGATCATGTAGCCAATACTGGGCTGTTAAGGTTAGGCTAAGCTGTAAATTCAATTTTTAACTTTAAAAAGATTAAATTAACAGATTCTGTCTTGATTGCATTAATGAATTTTATGTAAATTGAGGCAGAATGTGGCTTAGTAAAACTGTAGCTCATGAGGTTATTTCACTCTTTTAATGTTATATTGAACAGAATTGCATCCACTGAAGTTTTAAATCAGTAAATACCACCCAGTGTAATTTACAGAGAAGTGGTGCTGCTAATAGGTTACCCAGTGTGCTGGTTCTCCAGGTTCTTGTACACCCATTACCTATAAACTGATTGCACCCCATGTTAAGTTAGTGTTTGCTAACTTCAGCTGTTAATACTTCTGTTTTATCTGTTGACTTCCAATAAAATACTGTTTCTGAGGTTACAAATCCAAATCTTACTACGATGCCTCTGGAACAGCTTCAGACATTGTTCCAGAAAGGCAGCTTTCCTGTTATGTTGATCACTGTTGACCTCCAGCTGGCAAGCTCTCAGCAAGACTGTTCTGAGAGCACTGAATAAATGCAGACCAGTGAAACTCCCTCACAGAAGAAAAAGGAGAGTGGTTTCAGAGATTTTTGTTGTGATGTGTCTACTCTGGTTTTGGCTCTGACTTTTGCTCTGAAGAGCCGTGTTCATTAAAACAAGTATGGTCATCAGCAGTTGGATCATAACATGAATGCAGGGGTGTTAAGGGAGTGAAAGCCTGTGAGCTGTGGCAGTGCCATTTCATCTTACTGTAGTCTTGTAATTGCTAGAGCAAGAGCTCTAGGGGTCTGGTCCAGTTCCCACTTAAACGCATCTTCTTTTTAACCTACAACCAAATCAAAGCTTTCAGCAGTGATTTATAGGTTACATTCTGTGTACAGCATGTTTACCAAGAGCAGCAGCAGAGACAGCAGCGGAAGGCTTGGAAGCCCTCTGGGTACCAGCACCAGGAGCCACCTGGCCTCTCAATCAGACTAGTTTAGCTTGAGCATAACCTTGAACCAAATCACTAGTGAAATCAGTGCTGTATTCTACATCTAGCAAAGGCTGGCCGCTGTATGCTGCACAACGTAACCTTTGCTTTAGTAATGAAGTAGAGAAGGTCCTGGTTGTTAGCTTTGGAGCAGAGACTGTAGATCCAGAGCCTGGGTTTGAATCACTTTCATCATGTGAGTAAGGTGCAATACTGCCTCAGTCTAGGGAGCAGCCTCAGGGTAGCCCCCTCCAGGCCCTGCTTGCCTCCTCCTGGCTCAGCAGGTAAAGGAAGGTTAAGGGCCTTAGACTCTGTTAACCAGGAGCTTAACTCTCCCAGCCTTGTCCACGCTTACTGTGTGCAGATGATGGCAGATAAGCTCTTGAATTGGTAGAGAAGTCTCTGTGGGACCAATTTTTAGTGAACAGAGACACCTAATGTTCAGCCCTGAATGCATGCTCATCAGGGGAGAAAGAGTCCAAATGCTGCTAACTGCACCAAGCTTTTCTTGTAACCTGTCTGGGTGGCTCTCTGCGGAGCACAGTCTGTAATGTGACTTTAGCAACACTTGCACACTGAACTCGGCTGTGGGGCTAATGCAGGGGCTAGTTGGAGAAGATTAGTTGCTCACCATGACCAGGCAGTGTGTGCCTCAGCCCAGAACCCCACTGTGTGCTGGGCTGCATCCCCAAAGCATAAGCAGCAGGCTGAGGCAGCGGATTCTCCCCCTTTACCATGCTCTGGGGAAGAACCCCCCACCTTGAAGTCCTGCGTCCAGCTCTGGGACACCACCA
>WYDI02013476.1:31221-52382 GCA_009867235.2 Psittacus erithacus
TGGTGGTGTCCCAGAGCTGGACGCAGGACTTCAAGGTGGGGGGTTCTTCCCCAGAGCATGGTAAAGGGGGAGAATCCCCTGCCTCAACCTGCTGCTTATGCTCTGGGGATGCAGCCCAGCATCCCCAGCACACAGGGGAAATTCTGGGCTGAAGCGCATACTGAAGCTAGGTCATGGGGAGCTTCTTGTCATCAAGAATCCCCAGTCCTTCCCCCAGGGCTTCCCTATCAAGTCTGCCCCAGTCTGTGTTTGTGCTTGGGATTGCCCTGACCCATGCAGGAGCTTGCACTTGGCTTAGATGAAAATCTTGAGATTTGCACTAGCCCACCTCTCAAGCCTGGTCAGGTCCACCCAAAGAAACCACAAGCTGTAGTGCCTAAACCTGACAGCTATCAGCTACCTTCCTGTAGTCTAAACGTACTTTGCATGATGCAAACTGATTTCAAAGAATATTACAACTCTTACAAATGGTGTCACAGTTTCAACTAATTCAACCATTTTTAACTAGCTTTAAAACATCAGGGTAAAGACTACCATGTCCCTTTGCAAATTAAACAGCAGTTTTCAGTCTTTATTATGGACATAAAGCTTCTCAAAAAAAAAAAAGTAGGAAAAAAATGTGGATCAGATACAAAAAAAATGGCTGAAGCATAAGCCTCTATTGCCCACATAAATATCTAACATGAATTCCACAGAAGTGGCATACTATTAACCCTAAGGTTCTACAAGCCATGCAAATACATTATAAAAATGCACAACTGTATCACCACTCCAGTAACAGAATCATTCTTCAAACCCGTTTGATGCTCTTGCCTTCTGTTACACAGGGGTTTTTTTTGTATATAATGCAATTTTTCCAGCACAGGTAGAACCATGGAATTATAGAATGGTTTGGATTGGAAAGGATCTTAAGATCATTTAGTTCCAACTGCCCTGCCATGGCCACAGACATCTCCCACTGTACCATATCACCAAAGGCTGTGTCCACTCTGGTGAATCCAGCTGATCAGATCTACCTCCTCCTTCTTTCCTGTCTTGAATGACCTGAACACTTGCCTGCACACACAGCTTCTACAGGCTGCCAGTCCCACAACTCTGTAACCGACACTATATTCAATTGCACCACTTCACAAAGAAATCATCAGAAGCAGCAGTCAGTTTTATTCTACAGCTGCTAAGTTTTGAACATCAGCAAAAATACTGGCTAAGAAGTACACATTAGCCCATATTATCTTCAGAAACCTACAAGCTGGCTATTTTTATTACAGAAAGTTCAAGTTATGCATTGCAACTTAATGCTTCCTCCACACACTCCTCGACAGAAGCACTTGTCTCAAAGGAAGGTCACCTTTGCTCTTTGCAAGTTCTCTTCTCAAGCCCATTTTTTCTTGACAGTAGATAAACGTTACTCAGCTGCACACTCAGAATCTGTTTCTGTACACTGCCCTGCATCTCACCTGTGTTCTGTTTTACTGGACAGTCTTTTTGGAAGTGCTCCACAGAGCCACAAAGTTTGCAGCCACCACCTGTTAAGAAAGCAAGCTGTTACTCATTTGGGAATAAAAAGCTAGTAACAGATAACAAAAACACCCAAACACAAAACATCTTTCCTACCCTGTTTTGCTCTTGTATGTGTATTGAAAACACTTATCTGTAGTCACAATCTTTAAAAAGGATATGGCAATGTTCTTAGGGACAGGTCTGCACTCCTTGCCAACATAACATCATGGAGCAGATACACAGCCAGCTTTGGAAGCCTGCAAACATGGCTTCCTCTGTCTGTGCCTCTGACAGACAGAACTGTCTGCAATCAAACTGCACTGTAAAGCACCACATACTGACTATTTCTGATCTGTTGGAAGTTTTCACTTTTGAGTATGAATTCTGCTAAAATTTATACTCAAAAAGGAATTCTGAAATTAACAGGAGCTCCTGAGTGGCAGGGCAATCCAACTTCTGAGATATGAAATATAAAATTATAAAATCTATAAACACAGATTTTGTATTTCATAAATATAAACCAAACATCGAAAGTAAAGTGACTGTACTATAAGATCACCCTTTTGAGTCTGTCAGGCCTCAAGTCTGTACTGGCAGACAGAATGCTGCGTTTTACTGACAATAAAGAAACCAGGCAAAGCAGAATCTGAGTGAAATCCAAACTTAGATCACATTTCTCATTAAAGTCACTTAAACTGAAGATGTCCTCTTTCTAGTTAGAGCCTTTGTTTTGAGCAAACAACTCCCAGAGTCTTAAACTGTACTATTACAGTATATTTTTACCACATTCTTTGGTATATGTACATTTAAATGCACACTGACTACATACATACAGTGTATTCTGATTTTGTTTCTTTGTATGCCTCTTGATATTGCAAGCACAAGCAAGTTCTCACACTTAAGAGAGTATGAGAATTTAAGCTTACAATTAAAACAGAAATCCCTAGATAATCAATATTAACACTGAATTCCCCTGAACTAATATGCTTTCACCAAGAGTAAAGATAGGCAGATATTCCTTTCAGTCAGATCCTCATTCATTTACAATGTTACCTTGTTCCATATCAACTAAATATGAAAAATATGTTTCGTTTTAGTAAATCAGTGCACTCACCTTCAGCATACAATCCCTTGGGATTATCTGGACATGACCTTGACAAATGCCCCATCTCACCACAGATGAAACATTTTGCATATGGAAATGGCCCTGCAAAATCCCATACAGTTTACGATCCACATTAAAACCTCTGTAAAGTCCAAACACTACAATAACAATGTTTTACTATACTATAAGCACTACACTCATTCACTGACAGGTTAATTTTACACTAACCTGTCTCCTGAGAACAGTTAAATTACTAAACCACAAAGGCTGTATTTCAGTAGTTAAAAAAATTCACAAGACCAAAGCATCTCAAAACCCCACAAATTTCTGAGACATACCAATCGCTGGATCTGTTTTTGCTTTGCACTTGCTGATGTCATGCTCTGTGGATCCACATCGATAACAGATTCCTGTACCCATATCTTGACTTTCAAGTACTGCAGGACAATCAGCAACACCATGACCAGGTTCTCTACAGTGGAAACATACCTTTGAAAATAAAAATTAGGTTGAATGCATTTCTATAGACAGTTCACACAGCAAAACACAGCACTTAGAAGTGACACTGCTGAAGAATTCATTCCTATTATCTGGTTGTCACCTAGTAGACTTGTACTAGACCACTATTTCTCTTGGCTGAAACTTTGAGGGTAGTACCAAATACTTATCTCTGGTGTTAAGATTTAAGGGTACTCCATCATAAAAAGACAGGATTCTATGCATGGTGCCCAAAGACCTGAAAATCCCAGTCTAACAAGGTGTTCCAGCTTTTCAGAATGCAAACATAACAAGGTATTTTCTCCTTAGGGAAAAATAGCTAAGAGATACACACTATTATGGCTGCTCTTCTCCTTTTACCAACAACACACCATAAAGGGTATTCATTCATTGGCAACCGAGTGCCCCGAACAAATGATGACACTCGATTTTGACTACAGTTCACAAAGCTCTTTAAGTACTGCTGCAGCAAGTGCTTAAGGAAATATAAGCTATGTTGTACCAGTGCTGCTATTTACTCAAGAAAAACTGAAGATTTCTCAGATGAGTAGTAACTCTTTTCATATGTTCCCAGATTACACTCTGCGCAAGTTTATGCTGAATGCCTAAGTCTGTTGTGAGATAACTGCTTTCAGTCTTATTAGTCTGCTGGAGATCCCACTTCAATTCTCAAGCAGAAGTCACTGCAGAAAAAGGCCCCCAAACAGCAGAAAGATTGTACCAAGGAATTACACATGGAATTAGGTTCACCCAGGAGAAAAGAAAGGCTGAGAATTCATCACAGTGTAGTATGAACAGTATGAATGGGCTAAGGGTTAAGCTAGAATTCATCCTCATTAACTTGAAAAGTCACTTAACACATGCTGTGCTTCTAGCAGGTAAAGCACTCATCCTCCTCACTGAACCACCCCGGCAGTGCCAACAAAGAGTTTGGAACCAGCGTTTTCCACACAGATCTTCCCCCAAGTTCTTAACAAGCTGCCACGGAGAGACAAACACCTGTGGCTGCACAGAGCACTCACCATGGCATCTTTCTTCATTTCTTGCCTCTTCAGCCTCCTCCCCTCCCGCCGCTTGTCCTTCTTCAAGGCTATGGCTACCTCCTTCTCCAGGTCAGAGCTATCTGCTCTGGCCACCTCGCCACTCCCCGAGCTCTGCTTCAGGAACGCCACAAACCCGTTAACGTCTTCGTTCTGGTAGTCCTTCTTCTTCTTGTTCTTCTTCTTCCTCTTCTCTTGCTCCTTCTTCAGGAGAAGAGGGCCGAAGCGGCCCTGCCCCTCCATCTCCTCCCAGGGGGTCGCATCCAGCGCCTTTTCGCCAGGAGCGCCGCTTCGGCGAGCCCACCGCGTCATGGTGGGCCAGCTCCTCAACACACGGACGCCACTGAACACGCGAGACCCGCACCCTTTGGCCCGCGGCGACCACGCCGCAGCCCCGCTCCCTCAACGAGACGGCACTCCAAGGGACGCCCTCCCCACAAAGCCACTTCCCCGGCCGGTGGCAACTGCGCTCCCTCTCGCCCGCAACCCGCCACGAGAAGCGCCGGGCAGCCGGGGGGACCAGACCGAGCGGGGCCCCCCCCCAACAAGCCGCAGCTCATCCAAGCCCGCCGCGACAGCAAAACCGGCCGCACAGAGCCGAAACCAACGGCGCGCCGGAACTGGGTCTGCCGGGGCTTGGCGTAGCATCACTTCCGCCGGGTGCCGCTCTGGTTTCGCGCTCTGCCGCCGTCTCGCGGTTCGACGGCGTTAGGGACGAGGGCCGCGGCCTGGCGGCTGCAGCAGGTTATGGGGCTGATGCCGAATTAAACACGTATTTCTGCGTGTATAGAGACATGGTCATGGACACGCGACAGTGATTCACAAGATGAGGAAGGTATGCAGCAATTGTGTTCCTTCAAATGGATGTGGGCATTCCTGCTGTCGATAGGGCCTGACAAATAGGTAAATGGCTGTGAAAGAAAACAGCTTAAGGAGCCTCTCAGGGTCATAAATTAGCCCAAACAAGAACATGTAGTTAATTGGAAACACTAAACACATTCCAATGTCCTTAACTAATGGATTTCCATAGAAGGGTAAACTGAGTGGGCGTGTTTCTCCCAAAATGACTACCATGACCCCCAGAGAAAACTCCTGAAGCTCACAGCGCCTGCGCCACAGCCTTATCTGCCCAAATTACCATATGCAATGAGTTACAGGAATTGGGTGGGCATTTCACAGAATCATAATGAATGTGTATGTAGTGAGCATACGTGAGCTGTGAACTGTCTCTTTTCGGTGCGGTTCCTCTAGGAGGGGGGATCCCCCATGCACCCTGTACTGTACTAAAGTTATGTTGATTTCTAGCCTGCCATTCTGGTTTATTTTGGTGCTCCTAGCAGCGGTGTGCCCATCGTGTTTCCACCTGCCAGTTACCAGAGTAACATACACATGGTTGTTTTCAGTGTAGTCATGGTCTCAGTGACGCAGGTGTGCATCTGCAGTATGTGAAGGTGCCTTGAAAGTGACAGCCCTCTTCCAGGCAAGTGTAACTTCTTTATTTACAGTGGTAAAAGGACTGTGGGGCATGGCCCTTTGCAGGTACTGGTGCCTGTCCAGGAAGATGGTGAGGTGTGGCACAAGGTGTTGTCTCTAGTGCAGGCGTTTTTCCACTGGAGTGGGATGATGGGCACCGCAGCTGGTGCCTGCTGGGTTCAGGTTTCCTGGTGTGTAGGGGAGCATGATGATGGGCATCAGTCACAGTGCAGGGTTCCACATAGGTACTGGGGCATGGGAATCCTAGGGCAGTGCCACTGGTGGACCTGCTCAGTGTCTTGGAGAGCTTGTGTGGAACTGTCCTGAGATGCGCTGCCTCTCCTGAATACAGCTGCACTCTTACAGTTGTAATGCTACCATGCTTAACAGTTCTGTGACTTATACCAGACGCTGCAGATGAGGAGCTGTGCTGATGCAGTTACACCCCTTCAAATGATCATATTGTTCAGTAAAGTCTGTTCAGATGAGATTTATCTTCCACCAAGAGCAATGCTGGGGCACCACTGTGGTCCCTACCTCCATTACGTAGCAGTGAAGCTTATTCAAAACTTCACCTGAAAAATTTCTCAAGGACATAGCTTTTGGAAACATGATTTATGACACATTTTGCTCTCCCCAAACCACTCGTTTAGGGTTCACAAAATAAATCCCCAGGACTATATTGTTAGAGTCCCCTGCTTAGCAATGAAATAAATGTTTATAAATCCAGTAAAACTTTTTTTCTAAAGTCAGTCTTCTGCTTCTTGTATTTTTAACATTTCACTAGGTGTCCATTACCTTTCTTGGTAGTCTTGAGCTGATGTTAGGACAGCTGGGCACCATTCCTTCGTTATTATTTGTTCTTTGTATTTATGTCTTCCTAGAGAAATGGCCTTGCTTTCTGTTGGTAGTTTTCCTCTTTTACAGTTTTTTTCCGGGGTTTTGCATCCACTAGAGGGGAGCATACCCAAAGCATGCGTTGATCTTGGTGTTGGGACCGCACGGTAAGAACAGGCAGATTTAAGAATAGTTAGACTGCATTTACTGCAGGTAAAACTAATTTATGAGGGCCATTTTAGAGTCGCTGTTAATAAAATATGAAATTACATCAGAAATAATTGGTATTTAATTTTAAAATTAATTTGCTGATGTAGTTACAGCTTGACCACAGCATGAGGTCCCAGTTGTTCCTGCAATGTACTCCAGAAAGCATGTAGGTTAGAAATCATGGCCAGAGCTGATTCACGGAGCCAGAGAGGGCTGTTAAAACAGGTGACAGTGACCCAAGGGTCAGAAAGATAATCAAGGATCCCATGAGCATCACATGCATTTCAGGCATATGTGTGCTGTGTATTTATTAGGCGGTGTTATACGAATAGCTACATATTTATGTGTTAGAAGGTTTTAAAATGGTTTTTTGCTTGCTAATCTGTGTGTAGCATACATGGTCAGTTTAATTTTATGCATTACAGTGGGTGAGGATCAAATTACTTGTCAAATTGAAATAAAATACACGTGCATGTACATGTAGTTACATCCATATGTGTATGTCCTTCTGGCTTATCAATTTATTTTCACTAAGTGGGGACAGCAGTGTGCTTTCTGGTGCATTCAGGCTGCTCGCTGCTTTCAGGTCAGTGCAGGTATTTGTTTGGCTCTAGCTTCCTCTCTCCATACTGAGCTCATGAAAGACTGGCTGTCAGTCCCATACTGGACACAGACATGGGTGGAGAGAAAAGCTGACGAACAGCCTGCACAAGGCCAGTATGAGGAGACTTGTTTTGCTTTCTGTTCTGCTGAAGTCCTAAACGTGTTGTCCGTCTTTTTAAATCAGAAAATTTTATCTGTGTGTGTTTAGGCAGGATCAATGACCCTTAGGATCCCTGGCCAGGTTTGCAGGCAGTGGAAAAAAGCGGTTGAATAACTTACTACTGAATCAGTAAGACAGTATTTCCCCCACATATATCACTTCTTTGATAGTGGCCGCACCGGTTTAAATTTACACTGGTTGAGGTTTGCTCCAGTTTTACATTAGCTGGCTGGGAGCTCTGATGTGCACAAGCAGCAGGTGAAAAATGAGCAGGACAGCAGTTGTGCGAATTGTTGTAAAATTTTGTTGCCTTTTTTCCATATTTTACTAAGAAGCGGCAAATTGCCTGTCCACAGCACAGTGTTCGTAGCAACACAGACTCATGCCTCTTTTTAGGAGACTGTCTTCATAGTTCCATCGCAAACATAAAATGGTTTGGAGATTTGAGACAACAGAATTGAAAGTCTGGACCTCCGAATCCTGTAGCATCTTTTGTAACTTGAGATGGAGTCTTTTGGAATGTTGCAGGTTCATTTTTGGGGCCCAAAGAAAGACTCTAGTAAATTGGAAGAGGAATACAAAGACGTCCCCTGTTATGGCATTTGATACCAGCATAGCTGTGAAGCTGAATGCACCACAGCGTCAGGTTCTTTAAAAAGCTTGATAAATGACTTCGGTTTTGTTCTGGGTGATAATCCTCATCCTCAAACCTCCAAAAGGGAAGTTTTTTCTACAGAAGAGGCTTTAGTTGTATGTATGTGTGACTGAGGGTACCTCTGTTGACTCTTTTTTTGCCTGTGCTTGGGTAGTTAATACTACTTGTCAGAGTGTCAGAATGACATTTTCCTGGTTATTTTAATTTTTATTTGGGCCTGGGGAGAGAAGATAAAAAGTAAGGCCTCTTTCTGCTTAAATTCTTTTACGTCTGCAGTATTCTGAGGGCTCCCATTAGCTTTGGCTTATTCACCATAAGCCAAACAAATTACTGATCCTGTGGGTTTTTTTGGCATTCTTGTCTGTGTTGGGTGATGATGTATACTGGTTTTAATCATAAGTATTTAATGGATTTTAATTGCTACAACTAAGGCTGCATCACCTTCAGGAAGCCTGTCTGGCTGACCATCACCCCATATTATTTCCATTAGGCTGGGTTGCTTGTGGCTCTGATTCTTTCAGGATACTTAACAAGTCCTTAAACGTGTTGCTCAATCAACTCGCGTATGTTGCTGGATCAGGTCACTTATTTAAGGGTTTATATTTAGGCAAGTGCTTAAGTGCCTGGATGAACTGAAGCCTTTAAAAGTTAACCTGTGGTCAGTTATTTTATTTAGTTACTTTACACTGCAAAGAAACATTGCTATTTATTATTTCTAGAGCAAAATGAAAATCTGGAAAGTGTGATTCAAGTGAAATGGGACATTGTTTTTTCATAGAACTTTTTTTTTTTTTTTTTTTTTGAAAAACATACATTGGAAACTATATAACTTAAAATTGCACAGTACTATACTTTGGCTGGTGCCTTAATATCACGAGGTAAGTTCTAATTTCTAGTTGAACATATGAAAGAATAAAGAAATGCAGAATGGATTATCCTCTGCAGTTCACTGGGATACATTTAGATGCAGTGGTCTCTTCCTTCTACAGTATTAGCTGTATTTTGAATGAAGCTGCTGTGTTTCACAGAATAAAGGAAAACCAACAGTCTTAAGGCTGCAAGCAGAAGTAAATGTAGAGGTACAGGTTCCTTAAGCGTAGTTAGCAGCAAGGGAGGGTGCTTCGAATCTCAGTCTTACTTCTTGTGTGACTGTCCATTAAGAAAAATACAAATCACTTATTTCTACAGAAGAAGGTCAAAGTGCCAGTAATCTGCAAGGGTATTTGCCAAGTACCAGACAAATCATCAATAGCTTTTAAGGCCAAAGGCATTTGGATAACTAGCTCTTGCTTAGACGTCTTCTATTTTCCTTCTGTTGGAGCTAGGCAACCAGACATATTTCTGAGATTTGCCAGTAACTTTTGGAATTAGGAGTTTATGTTTGCTTTCTTCAGTGGTTTGATTTGATAAAGGGTTCTTCTGTTGGAGGAGGAAAGTCCATCTCCAGATATGTGTAAGTGTTTTCATATTTGGTAACACAGATTTAGCTACCTAGGTAATCTCTTGAACATACAAGCTTTTATAGACTTTAAAAATACAGCTAATTCTGTTCATGCCCCCGTTGTCAAATAACTGTCAATATAATAGGAAATTCTGTTTCAGAAAGCAGAGCTGCAAAACTGGAACTAGAGCTAAGACAGACTCTTTGATAAAGGCATAGACACAAAATTTATGAGCAGTGTTTTCATTTCAAACAAGAATATGCCTGTGCACAAGATGAACCAAAATTAACAGATACCATTAATCAACTTTTTTTCCTCCTCGTCTAGGAAGCTCTTGGATCTGAGTTCCCAGAAAAATGGATAGGTGAACAAAATATGTTCATTACCCTTCTTTACAAACTTAGTATTGTAACATACCTGATATTTTCTCATTAGGAGCCCAATCTTGTTCTGGAATAATTTATTCTGAGTGAATTAAAAATGCAGTATCAATCAGCAACAGTATGTTCTGCAGTAGATGGCTGTGCTCTCTTGGAAGGCTTGATATGGTAGGACTTCTGTACTCTACATCGTGCACTCTGGTGTATGCCATCCATGTCTTCAAGCATCTTTGCAGGCAAAAGAAATGGCTTAAAAAAATTAAAGTCTTTAATCTTTTAATTAAGCCTTAAGCTGAAAGTAAATTGTAAAAGGCATTAGAGTAAAAAGATGGGCATTCATTATTTTGGCAGGTTTTCAATTACATTCCAACAAGTCTTATTAGTAAAGTAATTCTGCATATACATACTATCTGTAAGTAATTCCCCAAGTTATCTGCTCCATTTTTTGATATTTCCAGAGTAAAATTACATTAGGTCTGTTCATGTATGCATTAATCTTGTAATAGTGACAGTTTCATGAACTTCTGAAGTCTGTCTAGTCAGTTTTTGTTAGGACATTGAATGATTTTAGGTGAAAGGTGTCACAAGTGAAATCAATTCCAACTGTCATAGCTACAGGCCTGGGCCTTCAGCTTTTAAATCAGGCTTCAGGAAATAAATCACTTCTGTGCCTGTAGTCCCACCTACCAAGTCTGCATTACTGGGAACCCTCCAAGTGAGTCATGAATTTTGTTTGCTCTTTCTGTGAGTGATGTGAGCGATAGTAGAATAAAGCCAAATTTCAAATCGCCCACAGTAGGTCAGTTTTCAGCCACTCTGATGCTGCTGTAGCACACATTGTGTTATATTTCTTGGGGAAAAAAGGCAGTATTCTGGTAAATTCTCCACTGTCTTGCTGCCTTTCTGTACAAACAACTCATATTCAGCCCTGTAGTGATGGATAGATCTTGCAATTTGCCAGAAAACTGAATTGCTACAGGCAGTACATGTTTCTTCAGTAGCTTACTTAGTCACATGAGACCTACTTGTCAATATATGGAAATTCATCTTCTGTCTATGTTGTAGGAGCCCATTTACAAATACAGGAAAGTCTTAGCCCTCTTTGTGAAGGTATGTGTATGTTTCTCTTTCTTTGGATCTGCTGTCCTGAAGCATCCCTTGCCTTCTTCCAAGGCAACCCCCACACACGTGCTACTTCATGCCCTGGGTTTTGGTTTCCTGCCTCTCTCAACTTGGTGCAGCTCCTGACTTGACTTTTTACATTTGAGCCATCCCTTGACTTTCCAGTTTTTTGACAGTGCTGCTTAGGCAGGCCATGGGCTTGTTGCAAAAGCTGCCTTTTCTTGGAGTCAGTGGCTGTATGTATTAACTTTAGCACAGCTCCAAACCCACTTCAGGCTTGGCACAAATAATTTGGCTTATATGTCCATGCTTGAATCTCCCAATATATGTAACTATGCTCCTGACTGGATGACAATCACCTGACTTCTGTTTTTCTTGGCTTTTCTCCTGTGTTTTCAGCCTTCATTCTATCATCTACTGTTTTGTCTCCCTGTTTACCCTGAACATGCCTTGAAAAAGTAGGTCTGTCCCTTAGGCTAATGTTTTGGTAGTGTACAGGCCAAAGGATCTGTACCTAACTGAGGGCCTTTTGTCCCCCCATGGTACAAATGCAGATCAACACAGTTTATTCCCATTGCCCCAGCCTTTTACAGTATTTACTGTTACAGCAGTATTTGTATGACAGTTTCAACACAGAAAAATGTGTGTGCTGGTGTACAGAGGCACCTCTTGCAAAGTCATTGTCCATTTCCTGATAGAGCTCAGAGCACAGTGACTGCTTTTCCCTTGTCTTCTAATGGCAGATTTTCTCCAGTTCTCACCCTGCATGAACTGCCTGATGCAGCGCAGGTGGAATTTGATGGAGCACGACCTAAGAGTTTACTTTTGCTGATCCCTAGTCACTGATGTGTTGGTCGAGATTGTAAAAGTACTTGAGGCATGGCATATAGCTCTTCTTGGAGTATTTAATCAAATACATTTCAAAGGTTTATAGAGAATCAGTGTCTGAATCTATCAGGAAAGTATTTCATCGTCAGAGAAGGAGCTCAGCAGTGTAAAATTGGTGGCATGGGAAAAATAAATATGAGAAAGTGAGAAGTAACATCATATGTCTAGAGTTAGCGCACCAACCCAGCTTTTTAACCTTTAGTATCTTCCTACTAAATTATGATATGTATGGTTTTCTTTCACTGTTTGATAACCTTTCAGGTTCTTTATTTCCTGCTGCAGGAAATTCTCCAGAGCATATCCTCTGAAAACAGTGCAGCTGCAGTGTTGCCACCTGTAAGCTGTTATTGAACATTTACAGGAGCAGATGACCCCCCCTCTTCTCACACTTCCAAGCCCCAGCATGTACTCAACTTGGAGATAAACATGGTCCAGGCAGACAGTAAACTGGTCTGAGGACTGTCATGATGGAGTAGGACTGAGTAAATATGTCCAGCATAATGTTAATAGACACATGACTGTCCAAGTTTCATTTAAAATGCTAGATAGTGATGTGGAATGAGCAGTTGAAATACATCATTCTCATTAATCAGCTGAGTTACACTTGCTGACAGTATAAAGGTCATGGAGAGTGAAAAAGATCACCAAAGTGAGAAGTGTAGATAGCAAATAACAAGCTTTTACAAAATAATCCATATGAAGAAAAGGATTTTGATTATGAAGGAGATAATTGGAAGCCAACAATACAGAGAAGGCCACAGCTGAATCTTAGCAGAGAGTAAATTGTATTAGGGTATCCACACTTTGAGCAGACATAATTCGATGTCTGGTCAGAGCACAGGATGGCCAGGGCTTTTCTCTGGCCTATTTACTCACCCAAAGGCATTTTGCAGTAATTGATTCACTCACAGGATCACAGAGCTATGTAGGCTGAAGGTCTGGAGGTGGTCCTGTCCGGCACACTCAACCCATCCCACCCCACCCAAAGCAGGGCCAACTTAGATCAGATTGCTTATGACATTCTTCCTTGAGTTACCTTCATGTCTGTTCCTGTGTTTGGCCATCCTCCTAGTTCAAAAGGTCTTCCTAACATCTAACTGGAATTTCCAGTGTCCCAGCTTGTATCTGTTGCCTCTTTTTCTATCACTGTGCACCTCCAGGAGTCTTGAGCTTAGCTTGTCTACATCCTCTAATGTAGACAGCAGTTGTGTACTTCAGTAAGATCTCCTAGTCCTCTTTTCTCCTGACTGAACAAAACCAGCTCCCTCAGTTTCATATCATACAGCATGCTCCAGCTCCCTCAAACCTCTTTTGGCCATGTTGAGGACCTCCTGCATTTTGTTACTGTCTTTTCTATACTGCAGATGAAGTCACATAAGTACCAAATGCAAGGGAAACTACCACGTCCCTCAAGCTGCTGCTATGCTCATGTATAAGACAGCTCAGTATGGGCGTACTGCTGACTCATGTTCACCTTGCTGTCCACTAGGACCTTGAGTCCTTACAAAGCTGCTTTCCACCCAGTTGTCCCCCAGCTTGTGCTGTTTTATGGAATGGCTCTATCCCAGGCACACAACTTTGCCTCTGTTGAACTTTATGAAATATCTGTAAGCCCTTTCTACAGTCAGACACCCTCTGAAGAGCACCCCTGCTCTCCTGTGTACCAGCTGCTCCATTTCATTTAGTACCAGCAGTGGACTGGCTGACCGTGCAAGCCACCTCATCATTCAGGGTGTTATTAAAGGTATTAAAAAAGTATCATCATCTCCAGTGTCAACCCCTCAGGAATGCTATTAGTACATGGCTGCCAGCTGGATTTTGTCCCACTGCTTATCAGCAGCTCACAAGTTATCAGGAGAAAAGCAAGTAGAGGCCATAATCTGAGCACAGTTGGCCCACGGTTGAATCTTGTGTTGATCTGAGAGTTTTTGAGAGTTAATGGTGAAGTCTTTCCAGTTTTACTTGTTCGCCTTCTATGTGAAATCAGCAGAAGTCTCTTTTACTCTCCCAGAATTACTATTATTAGCCACCATTTAGAAAGCTAGTAGCAAAATAGTTAGGGAGTGTACCCAGCGGAGATGAGGGAGAAGCAGCAATCATATGGAAGCTCCAACCTAGTTTATATGCAACAGCTCTCCTAGGTGAGAAACGAGCGCACCATACTGCTGATTACCAAGATCTGCTAGTTCACTATCTAGCCCTCAATTAGCTTCCATTTGTGACTTTTAAAGTCAGTAAATGATCATAGCCTAACTATCCAATCACATCTTTTCAATATGAGTCACTAAAAACCCTTCTCCAGAGGCTTTGCACCACATTGGCAGAATGAAGTAAATGTCAGCTGAGAGGTTTCTGATGAAGGATGCTTTGTTAGGGGAGTCCCTACCACCAAAGAATCAAACCAGGACTAGCATACACTTGTAGGAAGCTGTGACTGCTCCATCCCTGGCAGTGTTCAAGACCAGGCTGGATGGGGCTTGGAGCAACCTGGTCTAGTGGAAGATGCCCGTGCCCATGGCAGGGGTTTGGAACTGGATGACCTTTAAGGTCCCTTCTAACCCAAATCATTCTGTGATACACCCCACTCAACAGGAACGCAGCACATTCATCAAAGTGTGTTTCGACTTCCCCCTCCCCCCGCCAAGAACTGGTGTTTTGAATGAGGTTACTGTGAAACACTGAATGTGTTTCAGTATGAAAACAGGGAGTAAATGATGGGACTGTTAATATCGGCTGGTTTTGCTTTACACCACCAATGTAATGTTGAGTACAGAGATCTTACTCAGAGTGGCAGTACCTCCTAAACTTTGATATGTGATGGTTAGCTGAGCCTAGTCTCCATTACCTGGAACCTAAAGGTGGCAGAAGAAGACTGGGACAGGCCAAGCAAGACACGTTTATGGTGGATGCAGACTATCAGCAAACATATTTGCCCACTGATTTTTGAGCCAGCTTTCTACAGCCCAAAGCCACAGGCCAGATATTATGCCAGAGGGAGAAAGCTGAGAAGTGACCTGGTGAGTTCTCTGGAAGTGAAAAAAATCTGAGGGTTTGGGATTCTGTGTGCAGACTACTCCTGGAAAGAGACAGACAGCTCCCATGCAGAGACACCATTTAGTTCTTGATGACAGGCCAAGTTGTGGGCTTCAGAGGCAGAAAGCATGTGTAGCTGCCTACTTCAGTTAGCTGCTGAACTCATCATGATGTCCAGTGGCTGCTGAAAAAGCAAGGAGCACCTTACAACTTCTGCCCCTCAGACAGACAGACTTCAGCTTTCTGGACAATCACGAGAAAGGAGCATGTCTGTGAGTGACATGGAGTGCTCATAGGAGACTTCGTATGTATGACCATAGGTGCAAGTGCAGGATAGAGATTTTTGCTTTTTGCATTACTGAGATAGTACTTTTCTAATCACCAACCAGGAAAGAAAGGAAAGCTGTCCTCACAAAAAAAGGTAGTTGTGTTGGGTGTATCCTAGTAAAGCTGCAAAAAGACTAGGTTCTTCCAGTGCAACCAGGCATTTAAGGAGACATCCGGTATCAGGTAGTGTTTTATTTCACAAGTTATTTATACAGAGACATACAGCAGTGCCTTTTTGTCAGAATGGCAGCTGTATTTACCATCAGTTGCCACTGCGAACAGCAAGATCACTTCCTGCCAAACTGGGGCAGCGGTGGTGGCACTTTGATGTCTTGACCTCTTTCCAGTTTCTTCTCACAGTCAACTAGAAAATTGACCCCATCAATGACAATCTGGACTAGCTCCACCTACAATAGAAAGACAAAAATAGTGGTAATAGAAGCTTTAGTTAATGCTGTTAGTAGAGGAAGGGCTTGTACTGCAACAACAGCAGGTAAACCTGTAAGTAAGAAGGGTCACAGCAGAGAAATCACACCCTGTGGTAGAGGGAATATGGGTTAAGCTGATCCAGTGGAAAACCATAATAATTCCCTTCTACTGTTTGTCTTGAGTTTGGACCACCAGCAACAGATATTTTCAAACAGGTGCTCAATATCACCAAGCAGTTCTTGCAAATGTCCTTGCTGTGTGTTCCCAGTTCCCAAGGCTGTCCCACCCCTGTGCTTGCAGGAGCGTTTGTGTGAGGACAGTCAGACAGAAGCTGACCAGGGTGGTGGTGCAAGACGAGGAAGACAGGTTCATTGTCTTGATCCACACCGGACCTGGCTTCCTTCACATGGCTGGCACTGAGAGGATGGCAGGACTGTCTGATTTGCCACACCCATTTAGACTGCCTGAGAAAGTTTGTCAAGCCAGAATCTTGTACTTCACACAAGATGTTCCCCTGCAGATGACCATGAACCCTGCTGTGATGGTTGATCAGCTGTGGGGAAAGATGCCCTACTCATTCTGCCAAGCATGCTGGCTTTGCTGGGCCAGTTTGGACAATGCACATCTCTGAAGCAGACATATTTAACCTAAACATGCTGGCTCTACACCATCCATCACTCTTTTGTTTCCAGCTCTTGATTTACACTGGCAAGGGTGGGATTAGCTCCAGGCCCAGAGAAGCACCAAAATTTGCAGTTCTCTATGACAGGGGGGTAGTGGTAACTTGTAAACTTCCTCAAAATTGCTAAAGAATACAAGGTGCCTTGTCCCCAACAGACTCTCCATAGCAGTTACATGCCAGGCCCTGTAGTATTGTTAGTCAGCAAGCTATAGCACTGACTTCCTTTATCTTCATGGAATGGTTCATTAGCAACCTTTAATGACTGACTTGTTAAAACTTAGTACAAAGACTAAATCCTATTGTCTCTTTATTATGACAGTCTTTGATTTTCAAGGGACTTGTTTTTACTACAAAGCATTTCTGTGGTTTAGCAGTTTATTTTATTGTCTTTTACAGACCAGCTGTGTTGGGAAATCAGAGGTCTGAATTTGCAGCCTCCAGGAGAAAAGGGATTTCATATTAAGTTTGCATTGACCAGTAACTGAAACAAAGCAAAAATAGAAATAATTCATCTTGCACTTTTGGGATCATAATTCAGTTCTGCAAACACATTTACCACATAATGAAATTTATTTTATTATGTACTGAAAAAAAAAAATATTTTAAAACATTTCCGTCAGCTTGAGCTTGTCTTGTCTTATTTAGATTTCAGAACCTTCAAGGTGGGGATTGTGCCTTATCTATTGGCTTAATCTTTCGAATCATTGCTGTACAAGGCATCACTGGCTTCTGTGGAAATCTTCATGTAAGCAAAAATTTGTAGGCGTAGCCCATCTGTCAGTAGAACTCATGTTAAGTAACTGTGCTGTGTAATCCTTTTGTATTATTAATTAGTCTAAAGCACACATTATGATGTTTCAGGTATTAAGAATTATTTTTTCACACACTGGTTTTGCAAATAATATAGCTCAGTAGTTTTTCTCTCTTATTTATTTTGGTGTAGATCCAAAGGAACATAGCTGCCCACATCAAACTCCAAAATTATGAATATCCAAACCTCTGTCCAAATGCCCCTTGGCTGTGAAGACATTCAAGGGCATTTCCAAATAAGAAGGCCTGACTTGTGGAAAACAGTGGTGGAAAACCCAAGGTGAGTGAGGAAGGGAAGCCACTTGCTGTTTGGATCTGGTTGTGACCCAAGTGTCTTATTCTAGGGTTATATCTGTGTTATGAAAACCTACCAAGAATCAGGCTGAACTCAGGATTGGGCTGGAACACCACGACCAAACTGCATCTGTATGTAAGCTGCCAGAGCCTCTCAGTGCTGCAGTGCTCTGGGTTAAACACACTTTGACAGTATGCTTTCCTTTGCAATCATATTTTAACTTCCACAGATCCCCCAGAGAAATTAACAATTTGCTGCTGGGCAAGCAGGCAGCCCTTCAAATCCTGACATGTACAAGCAGGGTTAGCATCTGAGCCCTTATCGCGTATTGCATTGCTGGTGGAGAAAAAGGATCCTCAAGAGACCTCAGTACCACCAGGGTCTGCCCAGTTAACCATTGTTGAGGTGTTACAGCACAAACCTGGGGGGTAAAAGATATGTTTGACAGAAGCTTTGAACCTCTGTTTCCCATCTGCCAGCAGAGTGCTCAAATCACTGAACTTACAGGGTCTTGCAAGGTAAATTTTTGCCTCAGTTGTTCTTGACATGGCCAGGGGTAAGCACAGTCCTGATCTTGGTGAGGGAAGGGAATCTGTAGCACTGCCAGAGGACTTAGAGCCTGTGCCCCTGAGTAAGAGTTTGCCTCAGGCAGTGCTAATGGGGGGAGGCTGCAACTCTGACAGGGCTGTTTCTCCCCCATCCTGCAGTAGATTTGCTCATATAATAGTTTTTGCTTATAAAATAGTTAAATATGAAACTGGAATGAGGTCTGGGACTTGAGTCTTCCAGGAGAGCAGCACCACCACAAGGCTGTAAGGTCATTTCCACTCTTAGGCACAACAAATACTCATTCAGACTGAGACAGCTTCAAAACAAATGCCTGACATGAACCCATCTCGTCATAGCCTACAGCCCAACAGGGAGGGCTCAGCTGACAGTTTAATCTTTGCCCTGATTTAAACCCAGCTCTCCTGCATCCTTTGCTCAGCGGCGCACAGGACACGTGAAGATGACACCAACTCCTCCTCAGTTATTCTGAGTGAAAGAGTTGGCCTTTGTCCTGCAGTCTAACTGTGAAGAAAGTGCATGGATGAGTACTAAAAGGAACACAACACGTTAAACCAGTCTTGCTTTCAGTGTCTGATTCCCCAGGTAGGTTAGGACTTGACTCCTACTTGTTTCCGCAACACCTTGCAGCAGGTAGAACAGGTCCCACCCAATGTGCAGTAGCTAGCTCAGTGCTCACTGTCAACTTACAAATATGTCTCATGTCCAGCATAGCAGAGATCAACAGACTCTGGTATATAATCTTGTAGCCAGGCATCCCAGCAGGCAGGCATCCCTAAGAACTTGCGCTTTGATGCTGACAAACATTATCCTGAGGGATGTCTGTTATCAAAGCCAAACCTTTCTAATACCTGTGTGCTCTCAATGGAGATGCTCTTCACACAGAGTCATAAAATAGTTGGGTTGGAGGGACCTTCAAAGGTCATCTAGTCCAACCCCCCTGCAATGAGCAGGGACGTCTTCAACTAGATCAGGTTGCCCAGAACCACATTTAGCCTGGCCTTGAATGTCTGCAGAGGTGGTGCATCCACCACCTCCCTGGGCAACCCGTGCCTGTTTTTTACCACCCTCACTGTACAAAATTTCTTCCTCATGTCTAACCTGAATATAAAATCATAGAGTAGTTTGGGTTGGAAAGGACCTTCAGAGGTCATCTAGTCCAGCCCAACATGGTGCAAGCAAGATGCATTTGTGGGACTTGCTCCGGGTTGTTTTTTTTGCATTGCATTGCCATAAGAGGAATATTTGTCAAACACTTTATTCATGTTAGTTTTTCTTTTGAGTTAGCGTTTCCATTGTACCAGATTCATTAGGAGTGAAAACTGCCATGGATGGCTCCACTGAGGTCAGCAGAGGGAAACTGACTTCTGTCAGTACAGATCAGAGCTAAAAAGCAAGGGAAAAAAAAAAAAAGTAGAGATTACCTCCGAGCGACCCATGCGGTCCAGGTTGGAGATATCGTATACATCTGCTACAGCTGCCGTGTCCACACCACCAGTGCCACGTTTTTGCAGGCGCAGGTTCTCCAGGATTTTTGGAAACCGAGGGTCCTATCAGAAAACAGTTTTGAGCTTAATGCCTTTCACCCTGTGTGTTGTGCCAAATTGTTGCAATACTGTTATCCGTGACTTAGTAGCATCTCCATGAAGACAGGCAGAGTTGGATAGTTTTCTCAGTCCTTGGATTCAAGCCTGTGTTGGCAGTTGTCTGCTGAGTAGATTAATTTCCCTAACAAATACAATAATTTGCAGAATAAAAGTGTGCTCAATTAGTGGTGCGTTATCCTTGGGACCTTGTTACACATCATGTTAACATGCAGTCGATGTAAGTTGTCATTTTAAATTTGTGTCTTTATAAATCAGAAGAGCTGATTTATATCACTGGCCTTTTAAATGACTTACATACCTTGCTTAGCCTGGGCAGCTTAACATGGACTCCAGCACGTAAACCAGTTCCCAGGTTGGAAGGGCAGGTCAGAACATACCCAAGACGTTCATTCCACATGAACTCCCAGCCCCGTTCTCTAATTAATCTTTCCACCTATGACAGAATAAAAAAAGACAGCACAAAGAAAAGGTCAGGATGCAAATGTCTTATTTTAAGATCTCTGCTTGTAAGTGATATTCTTTTCACCGTGTATCTTTGTTGATGGTGAACTTCACTAATGCCAGTGGAGGTGCGTAAACTTACACCCAAGTACATCTGTTTTGGATATGATGCACCCATCAGGTATCAAGATCCCTAGTGCATATTACAAGGATTTCTTCATCGCTTTCTCACAACCACTATCTTGGAGACTCTGACACTTTAGCACAAAGATCCCTATCACGTTGGTTTGCAATAGCCGTAGCCTGTGCAGCCGTATCTTCACATGAGAATTAGGGCTTTTGCCATGTGCTTCTAACCTTGGTATTTTTGGATCAATGTGGCAACACACAAGCCCAAAGGACTTAAATGCTGCAAAGCAAACAACAGCAGCTGAATCTTGAGTTTCATGTGATTTTCAGTATGAAGCTGTGATTCTTTCGAGGGGACACTTGACTGCTAAATGCCTAGTTGTAACAGCCAATACACCTTGTAAGGCTCCAGCTGCACCGCCTGAATTGCAGAAGGCAGAGGCAGGGAGTGGGAGAATGAAGAACCGCCACTGTAGAGAAAGATCAGATTTGAGAACATCTGAGGAATCTGAAGGTGCACAAGTCCATGGGACCTCATGAAGTGCATCATCATCCTGAGGAACATCCTGGAGGATGACCAGCAGCGTGTGCTGGAGCCCAGAACCCCCCCATGTGCTGGGCTGCATCTCCCAGAGCATGAGCAGCAGGTCGAGGGAGGGGATTCTCCCCCTTTGTGGCGCTCTGGGGAGAGCCCCCCTGCAGTTCTGTGTCCCGCTCTGGGGCAACAACACAAGAGGAACGTGGAGCTGCTGGAGCAAGTCCAGGCTGAGAGAGCTGGGCTTGTTCAGCCTGGAGAAGAGAAGGCTCCAGGGAGACTTTAGAGCAGCTGCCAGTGCCTGAAGGGGCTACAAGAAGCCTGGAGAGAGGCTTTGGACAAGGGCCTGTAGGGACAGGACAAAGGGAATGGCTTTAACCTGACAGGAGATTG